>JAHZNJ010003079.1:0-12233 GCA_027744475.1 Lepidocyrtus cf. sotoi NNG-2020 | reverse complement strand
ACCACTGCAATGGTTCGCGTTCGGTGAAATGAATGATTTACATGATGGATTTACTTACTAACAGAATTGCGGAGTTTATACCTTCTCTGACTTTAGGGATGCGGTCTCAAATCGACTATGAATCTGGAAATGAGAAATCACGCCGAAAGTGGGTGAGTGAAAGTTTGGACTTCTTGGTAGAACGGCGATGCAAAGTATTGTAATTCAGACATCATGGACCATGCATAACAGTTTATTTATACAATGATCAAAATCCGCTATGATATTTTTAATAGTTAAAGATCACACCAGTCTGTTTAAAAATTATCTTCTTTCAAAATATTGTGGGTCGTGGAATCACTTGTAAAATTACAGTTGGTACTAATTACCTATCTTCTTTCTTTAGAATACATTTCATGCTGACTAATTAAATACGTAGTAATTCATGAAAATGTTTACAATTGTTTAAAGTGTCGATCAAAAAATAACTGAGTGAGAAGGGAGTTTTGGCGGAATTAAAATCACTGATACCAGATTTATTTGAAAAATTTATTACCGGTTACGTAAATATTTGCGGATTGAAGGACTTGAAAAAGTTTTGGATAATGATTCTTGCTTTTTATCGTTTATGGATAGAAGTAGATCGAAAATAATATAATCAGATCAACTTCATCAAGTATAATTCAATTAAAAAATCTTATAAAAAATACAGAAAATCCGTTTTATGTTTAAAATACTGTCAATTATAGTATTGTCATCTACGCAAATTTAATGCCATCATTATTAATGACACAGATATAAATAAATCAATAAGGATATGATTAGTTATAATAAGTCCATAGCAATGGCAATGACTACTCCTATCATCGCTACAATTTTTTTACGAATTACCTGTCTTCTGAATATTTCTATACACTATTTTATAATGACATGTTATGAAACAGAATACGAAATAGGGGAGACTTGCGACAATTTTTATCATCCTGTGAAATGAAAGGTGAAATAGCCGTAGTCGTAATCGTAATGGTCCAAAACCAACTACACAAGTTACAATTTACTCATATTGCCACCATGAGCAGCAGCGCAGTGGAAGCATCATTGTGTATATCTGCATTCTTATTCGTTGTACTTCCCTTACTCCCTTTGTGGTATCTGTTTGTCTACAATCGAGCCATTAAGTGCTTAATTGAAATAATTGGATATTGAATGAATCCCCCTCCCCCTCTCAGTTTATAACCATGTAACTCCAACAAAAAATGCACATCGATTCCAATAAACAATTTCGAATATAGTTCCTCTTATATCGTTTTTCTTTACCATCAGCAGCCGTGCGTAGAATTTACATGGAGGAACGCACGGAACGGAGATCATATCGAGCAACAACTAACAACAAGATCATGGTTTTTGACTAGGTTTACGAATAAAAGGTAGTTTAAAGTAAAGTACATAAGAAGGAGCAGATGTTTTTTCCTCACATTTTGTGACGAGTTTAAGAAAGAGAAAAAGGCCAGGTGCTCAGTTTTGTTGGGTTGGTGCCCACTGACGATAATGAATCATGATCATAATAACGATGATGATGATGATGCGGCGACCTAGTCTCTCTTTTCTCCAAAAAATGTGTTCAAAGGGCTACACTGCTCCAGTCGCTGCTGTAGAAAAAACATGTTTCATAATGTCAAACTATATGATGGACAGCGACATGATGGTAAATTCACCCATACAAGTCTTTTTACGTTTGAGTCTTCTTGAACGATAATTTTATTTAGAGGAAGGAAAGGAAAAAGGAAAGAGTCGGTTCCGTTTGTAAGGGAACTCTTTCTTAAGATTCATATTTATTTTCCCTTTCTTTCAAGACTTTGTTCATTTCTTCTTTTATCCCTTTTCTTAAACTTAATTCACATCTGCTCGTTGCTCACTACTTTCTTAGTTTTTATGAATAGCATTCACAGCATGTCTGTCAGTATTATAAAATCTGTACAGCAGCAGCATATCGTAATATTGTATAATG
The DNA here is from genome assembly GCA_027744475.1 of Lepidocyrtus cf. sotoi NNG-2020. NCBI lineage: Eukaryota > Metazoa > Arthropoda > Collembola > Entomobryomorpha > Entomobryidae > Lepidocyrtus > Lepidocyrtus cf. sotoi NNG-2020. The sequence goes on along the minus strand of JAHZNJ010003079.1, from coordinate 10,246 downwards.
TAAGTAAGTAAGTAAAGTAATAAGTAAGAAGGTTTAATCACTTTTAAGTTTCTAAATGGTAGGAGATTTATCGCGTGCTCCGCACATGGCCTTGCGTCTTCGTTAAAAAAATTAACCTTTTCGAAATTATATATACTTTCTTCTGGAACATACATTATTGTTTAGCAACAGATGGTTAACACTTTGATTCTAAAAAGATTCATTTTCACTTCATCCTCCAACCCAAAGCCTCTTTTAAAAACGGTAATGGTTTCTTCAAGCTGTTATTGAACCGCTGCTGCTGCTGTAATGTTTTAAATAAAAATTTGGGCATGCTCAATCTTCTTTTTTGAAATGACTATAGCTAAAAATATTGAAACGTGTCAGTTTCAACTTTTCTGTGATATTCAAATCAAACCCAGATGATGCACACAACACAACTAATTAATTTTTTGTCTTGAAAAGTTTTAACGTAATGCTGATAATCACTGTGTGACAGAAACGCAACTGATTTACAAATGTTTTTGAACAAAATCGGTATTTGCCATGCTAAAACTAAAAAACATAATATACATTCCATTTCTACCGTTATGTCATTAATGAACTTTCTTTTACTTCTTCATGCAAACATTTTTGACACCTGCTGATTTAATTGCAATCCAAATTTTTGAATTTGGACATGTTATTAAATATTGCGAACTTTGCGTTGGTCTGTCATTGTCAAATTGTATTCAAGTTCTACCCAGAAATCATGATTTCTGCTCAACCTTGGGGTTTAAATTGTCCAATATTGCTTAAAAATTACCACATGTCATCAGAGCGTTTCTCGTTGCAAACACGATTTGCTCATTCACGTCAGAACGCTTTGTTTTTGCATTCTTCCTACAACAGCAGCAAAACAATTGCAAACGGTAAGAAGAAAGTGGAAGAAGATGCACTTGCGCTATTTGTTGTTGTTTTCGCTACCTGCTATATCCGCCCTTATCCCATTTTTCCTAAACGTGAAAACGTGATAATGGTGGCATGCAAAAAAGTTCTTCATCAACCCTATAACGCAATCCATCAAACATCTGCAACCACCCTTCAACAGTTAGTTAGATAGTTCAATCAATATGACATATGGCAAATAGAGAGAGAAAGAAACAAGTAGTATTTAAGAATTTTTCTTAGCATTTAAAATTTAATTTCCATGTACGAATCTTCACACTCTGTACACTGCTACGATAAATACCTGCAGAAAGTTTTTAACGGAGATTTGTGACGCAGTAAAAGTAATCTTAATGCAATGCCGCTTCTGATTTCAATTTACTTGCTTCCTTGCTGTTAATAAACTCAATCATTATTGAGCAATCTCCTTGATTTATAAAAAAAGAGGAGTACTTCAGACGTCATGGTGTATATTTTCAACTTGCTTCACTTCGCACAGGCTTGCTTTCTTCGGAACTGCGCTGCATCTGCTCGTTCCATTTATTTTCTACTTTTCATCGAGTGAGACAAAAGGGATTGACAAAACTTCAAACTTCCTCCCTTTGAACTTTTTTCATAATATTGCATCTCACTCACTTCGGTAAGTACACGACCTCCTCCGCAAGGCATAATCTCTACAGTAGACTTCACAAGTTTCAAAGGCTCATAATTTTCTTCAAATTGTAAGTGATGCGATGATGATGCACACAAGACACACGTGCCATGTGCGCTAAAGAAAAAAAGGTTTATTGCTTGTTGCTGGATTGGATGAAGCAGCTTGTGGCACAGTGACACTTTCCGTGCTTCCTGTACTTACTTTACTTGCTACAAACCTTTTTTTGATCCCATAAGAAGTTTAGCCATCCCTTAAAAGTAATAATCATGCCATGTGGCAAGCAGGAAGGAACAGGGTACATGATAATAATAAAAAAAAAATGAGATGTGCATCTGCTCCCTGGACATTTTCTTTAAGGGCACAAGTACCAACAAGGCCAAGTAAACAACATCTCGATAAAATAAATCCAGATGAAGGATGAGTAGATAATATGCTTGAGTAAAAGGCTTTTTAAAATTTGTTGGTTTGATTTCTACTTGTAAGTCGTAACTTGTAACCTGAGTTTTGGAAGCAGTTGTTGTGCCTATTACTTCAAGGGCTCACGTTTTCATAAAAAATGAACCCTTATCTCATCATAATAACGTTTTCTTGGTCAGTTAGACATCTGCTCAAAGCAATTTTTTATTGAAACTGCTGCTGCTTCTGAAAAACTGGATATGAATAACATGATGCACCTATTAGATCAGAGAGACCAGACGTTAAATAATCTTTTAAGTTGGTCAAGTCATCTTTACTTTGCTGAAACAAACGAAAGTTTCCTTGAAATGAATCGTTCTATTATGGCAGCAACGTCTGAAACAACAATGCAGTGGTAATTGAAGTGAAAATTTCAGGTTCAGTTTCAGAAAAATCGGAAAAAATCTGAAAACGTTATTTTCCTACGTCCACTAACTTCAAAAGGTTAACGTACACATTATTCAATGCTCTCTGGTTCTGAAATAGATTTACAACAACCTACCACGCACCGCCATCATCGTCGTTTTTAAGATTCCTTTATGTTAACAATATAATAAAAATAAATTTTTGGGGAAATTTTTTGGTTTTTATTAAGGCGAACATTACTAAAACCCAAAGGGACTCTTTCGGGTTACCAAATGCTTTATTTTGGTTTGGTAAAGAAAAATGGATGAATACGATACGAGTGAAGTGGACGATGTCGATGCGATGTAAGATGCGATGCTGCACAAGGATTCTTTTATGACAGAAGAGAATTGAATGACTGGTCCCTTTCTTTACTTATCGTAGCCGGTGGCATTTATTCAAGACGAAAAGGAGATTTTTTGTTGTTGTTGAAGCTGCTTCGGCAGATGTTCATTCAACTGGAGCACCACGTAAGTAATAATTTCGTTTCAAGAAAAATGTAAAAGCAAAAACGTTCGTTCGTTCGTTCTTAGGTTCCGTTCATTGGCATGGCCAAACAATTGTTGTTGGTGGTGGTATGGTAGGCTGATCATGATGAATATCTCAAATGCACTTTTATTATTTTTTTGTAGTCGTCCTTCCACTCCCCGCTGCCTGTTTTTTTTCTAAACAAGTTTACAAAGAAGCTTTTGCTTAGTTACATGTAGGAGAGTTTAGTATTTAATGTATTTTTTTTCTCCAGTGAAACAGTTCTACAATGAAATTTTTCAAGATCGTAATGCAATCGCCAAAGTTATTTACCCAGATTTTTAGGGCAGATCATTTCTCCATAATTATGGCCGATGAATGACAAGTTTTCAATATCTGTTTTATTCAAACAGCAGAATGGAAATGCAAAAGGAAAGTTTATGTGCTAACTACTCACTTGATACATGAATGAAGAGCTGGCTGATTACATCTCCTCTAATTCAATTCATAGGAGACAAACTGTATTAAACAAAAATGTAATGGCAGCTATAAGATAAATATGGGATGGATTCTAATCTTTTATAAAATAAAGTTTAGATTCGAATTATATTCGAAATTCCATTCTAGTCATTCTCATTTCATCACACGGCCATTAAACCATGCACAAAGAATTTGAAGGTAGACAAGAATTGGAACGAGATATTTAAATAGCAACGAAAAAGAAGGAATCCTGCTCTTAAGTACTGAAAAAGGTAATTTGCTGCTTGCAATAGATCTGTTTCAAGCCATGCATGCTTTTTACGCGATATTTTTTCCTATTGAAATCAAATTTCATTCCATTCAAAAAGAAATTTTCTACTCCTCCCTTTTTAATAACGGGGGACAAAAAGAGAAGTAGAGAAGAATTAAATTGGTCAAAAGCATTTCATACCTGTAAATGGATAAGGTAAAAAGTATAATGTAAATAGGGAAGCTCATTCACGAAGAGGTTTTCTGCCATTTCCCGTTTCATTTTTTAGTTTTTTTATCTCTGCCCATTTTGACGAAAATCCTTTCAAATGAGGAAGATAAGAATGGTAATCAAATCAAAATTCTACAGTCCATGTCTTCATATTTGGACTCAAATGCGCGCACTCGCCCCGTTCTACTATCTATCGCATATTCTGGTCAATTACGTTGACATTGGCATGCATTGATAAGCCAAGCAATAGAGGCAAATATTTTATGTTTTATGCAAATTTATTTCTTGGTAATTTATTTTCGTTTTAATTAGGCATATCTTCCAATGCTCATCTTGGACAGATGAAGCGTACTGTACTGAGCTTCACCACCAGTTGAACTTTTTTATTTTCTCGTTCGTTGGTTCGTTCATCAGATTCAGATTGCATGACCACGACGCATAGAAGAAGGCTTCACTTCACTCCAAAAAAGTAAGCAAAACATGTGTCATGGAAAACCATTCAAGAAGAGAAAAATATTTCTCAGTTTGCATTTGAAATTATCAGGTAATATACTAAAAAGTGGAGATTGGAATAGGATATTATATTATTTTGAAGTTGTTCTGTGAAGCTTTTTCTTTCTAGCACTCATGCAACATCTCATGCGATGTCAAAGTCAAACATATATTTTTTGCTTGATTCTTACTGCAAATCTCATGCCCTGCAACAGGTATCTTCGGCATCTTGTTTCTTCTGTGGTGAGATCTCCCCTCGTTACTTTTCTCTCTTTTTTGCACGAAAGGCAGACCTCACATCCTTTTTTCCTATCGCCAAATAAATACTAAAGGGTTTAAGAAGATGGATGGAGAATTTTCGCTCAATAATAATCGTTGTAGTCCATACATGAAACATTTTTTGAGTGAAGCATATCACAAAATTCTTGAAACGAAACATAATATTTAGCAAAGCAGCAGTACAAACAAAAATATTGCATTTTTCCACATCCAAGGACAAGCAAGTAGATGAGGAGGAGATTACAAGAGAAATTGGAAGCTGTGAAGTATTTTTTTCCTAAAAGGAAAGGTAGAAATTTCTGTCAAGATCCATGCTTACCTATAAAGATAAAGGATATATATAATGATTCTGTTACTATTTTGCTTTTGCGATTTTTTTTGTAAATGATCATTATTTATGTTGATTTTCCTCTACAATTAGCGAGTTTGAAATGGCTTGTTGAATTTCCGCTGAGCATCACAGGTAAGAGCTATTATTTTCACAAATAGTGATTCGCTCAACCCCCATCCTTTTTATTTTTGTCGACTACTGATGTATTAACATTAAACTATTACTTCCAGACATTTGTTACTGTGTCTGAACATGAAATGAGCAACACCAACTACATTTTAGATTTTTTGCCCTTCTTTGAAAAGAAAACGTGAATTTGTTTTTGAAATTTTGTAAATTGGGAAGATGTTATGTTGTTGTTGAGAATAGGACACCGGAAGTGTTCATATCATTACTAAAATTGAAGCTTCTGCTGAAAGGAGGGAGACTTTCAAATATGTGCCTTCCTTGTTCACCTCCTCAATTTTCACAAAAAATTGTCATATGTAACAATATTGTAAATAAAAGTGGATATCTTTTAAGAGAGGAGGAGTACTTAAGAGTTGTACTACCGCAAAATTAAGCTTATGCATGGTGACTTTATTATTATTTTAATTTTATGGGACAACTGAACTCTTCATTTCATATACAGTAATATGCACACATTATGTATATTTACCGGAGACTTATATTAGTAATATAATATTATATTATTACATTAATAATAAAGCAGCCCTACTTTCAAATTTTCAAAAGATTTTCAATTTCTCTTTACACTGTAATAAATAATGAAGGTGATCTAGTCCAGTATGGACTCCTTTAAAGTCATCAACTAAAATCCTTTTAAACCCGTGATGAGTGAAAAGTTTCATGAGCATCTGCCATTTTTGTTGCTGCTGAGTGTGAGTATAGAACGAGCCAAGTGAGGAATTTCTATTCAAAGTAAGTATGTCGAGCTACAGAGAGGAGAAGAGATGTAAAAAAAATAACAGAAAAAACATAATTTTTTGTCCTGTCTTACATTGCTTTACTTTTACTTCATATCACTTCGCCTTCCCCTTCTTTATCAAGCAACCATCTCATCATCATCGTAATAATATCCTAAAATATCGAATGTGGAGTAATAGGGTAAATAAAATACCACTTCCAGCAGTAGTAAATAAGCCATTTGGTCAACGGGCTCGAAAGATTCTTTCTTTTAAAAAAAACATTCCTTATACCACTCGTTCTTATATACTTTCTTTATAGATTTGAAAGGGTTTATGTTTTGTCGCTAAGAAAGACCTGGCTTAAGCTTTATCTATAACTCATGAGGATCTTTTGGTGAGCATAGATGATTATAAAAAAGAGAAAAGAGACCAGAAAAGGGCAGCTGAATCTTTCTGGTCTTCTGGAGCTCCATTCCAGTAGTAATAGTAAATAAAGGTAAGTGATAAAGATAATGACGACTGCGAAAGGGCAGACTTTCTATATAAGTAAAAGGAGAAGATGCAACAGCAAAGGAGCGATCTTCTCTCCTTCGGTAATGTAATGTTATTTTGACCGAGGCATTGAATATTTATTATTGGTTTGGTTGTATGTACTACTGCTACTATTATTATTATTTTTGAGCAAGCAATCCCTAAAATAAATACTTTCGACGAAAGATGAGATGAATGTATTAAAACTTTTACTATTCATCAGAGAAGAAATATTTTTTTAAAATGCGTAGGAGCAGTTAGCTGGATGGATGGAGTGGATTTGCTTGCATTGTGTTCTGTTGTTGCATAACAAAAAATAAGGAGAGGGTTCAACCTTTGAATGCATTTTAAAATTTGTTCGATGAAACTGAAAAAGGAACAAAAAGGCATAGATTAGGTTGATTGTGCTGCTGATGATGATGATGTTGCAATGCAATCCTTAAACCGCTCACTCTTGTTCTCCTTCCTTCCATCACCTCATCACAGCTTTTAAACGGAGAGAGAGAGAAAAAAAAGAAATGAAAGAAGACCCTTTTCCATCCATCCATCCTTCCTTTCCTATCCAAAGTCTTTCACTCACTCACTCACAAAAACCTTTCCTTTAATGTTCTTGAAATGAAGACAGGCACTATTATTGTATTTTGAAAAGAGCAGATGTCTTGCACATGAGGTTCGTTGAGGTACGGTTATTATTATTTAGTGGCAATGCAATGCAATGCAGGCAGAATAAACGAGAGAAGAAGAGAGGGTAACGGAGAAGAGAGACGTTTTTTCACTTTTACAACAGCAGCGGCAGCATAATAACATTTATCTACCGCAGCGCTCTGGCTCTGATCACCACGATCATATATTTTAGCTGCCTTTCCTCTTGTAAGGCTCATTCGTTGACGAGGAACCGGAGAAGAAGGATCTCAATCTCATCAGCTCAGCTCAGCTCTTCTGTTCTTCACCAACATTTTTTAAAACTGTCGAAGAATTTTTGATTTAATGTTTCTTAGACATCTGGCCTGACCAATAGTACAGTTTAACAAACAGTGAAGTAAAACAAGAAAAAAAGGAGCTATCATTTATTTATGTGTATACAATTTTCCATGAGATTTCGTGACAGTTGTTGTTGTTGCTGAGAAAGCTAAACTAGTACATACTATTGAGTAAAAAAGATTGAACAAAGGTTTTTGTTTTGGAAAATCTTATTTGGAACGCAATTCGCTTGAAAAATACTATCATTGGAAATTATATGCCAAACTGAAAAACCACACATGTGGCGATAAACGGAAAGATTTATCCGCACTAATTACTTCCACAGATAAATCTGACAAAGACAAAAAAGAAAAAAAGTGGTTAGTTGGTGAAATATTAATAAACTTTAGAGAAAAATCTTTCCGTTATAGCAATCAGTGATTAAGACTAGAAGATAATTATCCATTGCTGGGAACTAATATGTTTATGGAGGATTTTCAACTTGAAACAAATTATTCATCGTTTATAGACACTTGTGAGTAGAAAGGCATTTTATTCACGATTCACAATAACAGAAGCAAGAAAGTGTTTTGTTCTCGTTTCTCATAAGGAAAAGCTATTCCCACGTTTTATTCTTGAGAAGGAATCTTTCTCATTTTCGGACAAAAAAAAGGTAAGTTCAGGTAGGGGATCCATCCATCCTACCGCTTCACTTTATAATAAGCATCCTCTTTTCTTTCTTTGTGTAAATTCCGATCACGAAGCATAAAACCATTTCATTCATTCATTTTTCGTTTGCATCCTATTGCAACAAACCACCACCACCACCGTCAATTCCAATTTTCATTCCGCTCGCTGCAACGAAGCAGCAGCTTTAAAAAAAACTTTGCCGTATCCAATTCTAAATGATTAAATTGCTTGGCGAGTTTTTTGGTGCATTGGTTCGACAGTGCTAGTCCATTACCATTTTATTTTCATTCACACGACGGTAGAAAGGAATCGTAGGAGTAGTCAACAAGTAGTTGTGTAGTACTAAAACATTGATAAATGCACAAACTCACTCACTTCTTTAGAAAAAATGAGTTTTTTTTATTATTGACCAACTTGCATATATTAATTTTAATCTCATTTCCGGTCCTTTCTGAAGTAAGCTCAAGCTAGTGTAAAGTAAACGAAAAGTTTTTTATGGTTTGTTTTTTATTGAGTGAGCAACCGTTCCAGTTTCATTTCAATTTCATTATTTCAACTTTTTTATTTTATGTAGGAAAGTAGGAAAGTTTACTCAAATCTTGTTTTAGGGAAACGTTTTTGGAACTGCGTGGGAGAAATTGAGTCTTCGATTCGATATGGTTTTCATCGGGAAGGAGAGACATCTTTATGATTTTCGTATTTTTCAATCCACGGTCCATCTAGATTTGTAGGGGGAGGATTAAACAAAGAAAATTTATTTGAGTGTGTATAATGTAAAAAAAACATTTCCCTTTCATTTCTTATCTCAAACGAAAAACTAGTCAGTAGTAGAATCATCTCATGTTCTAAGACGAAGATTACATTTCTTTAGGGATTAGCTGAGAAAAAATACATATGCCTTCTATGAAATGTGGGTTGACAAATATTTAAATAGGGAAAAAGAAGACATTTGCTTGCATATGACTAACAAAACATATATTTTTTATCATTCGTTTGCTTTAGATTTATACTTGTCCCGAGATTATAAAAATGGAGACGGAAGATAACTCACCTAAAAAATTCAACTCGATGATGTCCATGTGGTACGGCATCATCATCGGGGCTCTTCAGGGCTACCTCATCGTCCAAAATGTTTGGAAATTTGTGAGATATGCAGAACTCCCATGGCCCTACCAAAAGACACCTTCAATGGAGCTCAACATGTACATTGGATTAACCGGCCTTGCAGTCCTCTTTCTTCCATTCTTTCTGAGTGCCTGTTTCTTGAAAATTGGAAATCTCGCAAATGACAACCAAATGCTTGGGAAGCGGCTTAGATTTTTGGACGACTGGACAAAACTTTTGGCTGGTAATAGGCTTCAGGATGTAAAGGGACTTTTCAAAACTATTTGGAAGCACAGCGGCCCAATCTCTTCTTTACTTCATCTGATCTGCAGCGTGTCTCTCTTATTCCCCCAGATTTTGATGGAAAGCGTACTTGTGAAGAATGGCTTCTTATCAAGCCGTAAGTACACAATACAAACTCAAGAATGCTTATTTAGCAAAAAAATATTATGCATACCAACATAAAATTTATGAATTGATTTGTTTTTTAAGCCAATGAGTTTAGATAATCTAATCATGATAATCTTTTTTACAATAAAAAATATTTTAGAGCATATCTGGAAGACTGATTTGGACATCATGCTACGAAATAATGCAGATATCAGCTTTATAAAATCCTTGCCCTCTGAGCACGGAGTTGAAACTCGTGTTTTCCCTGTGCCAACCCCGCAAAAAGCTGACGGACTGACTTTGGAGTTTATCAATTATGCCATCGCCCTCTTCATCTTTTCGATGAGATATGCACAGGTTTTCTGGGAGTCTCACAAGTCATTTTCCATTGTGTTCGGGCTACAGCAGATTCTATCTACTGTACACACCCTCATCTCTCTCTGCACCTTTGCCGTTCTATACAAAGTTCATGTTACTAATGCGTATGGGGACTCACATAGTTCAATCCCATTCCTTCTTGATGGATACGTCACTCTCCTCCTCCATGCCATCACCTCCACGATACTGTTCCTCTCTGCTAATGTACTTTATCACCTCGGCTTTATCAAATTTACATCCTTTGTCCAAGAGAAGATGCGGAAACTGCATGTCACTAAAGAGAATGAATCTTCAAGCTACGGGTAAGAAAGCAAAAAAAAAAAAAACAATTT
>JAHZNJ010003078.1:0-20875 GCA_027744475.1 Lepidocyrtus cf. sotoi NNG-2020 | reverse complement strand
AATTAATTATTTTCCTTTAGGTACTGACTTCGTTGAGTGCTGCCACTGTAGCAGAATATTGCAAGCTTTTAACTCGAAAATGCATTGCATATGAAAGAGCCATTCTTAACGTTAGCCCCGCCTCCTGTTTCATGTTGTACACAACACCTTCACCTACTTACACAACTTCACAACGAAACACATCATCATGATTCCTTTTTAACAAAAGATCTCTTTTTTCTACAAAGGAATCTTTCACCTTTTTTCATCATTTTTTCCTCTTCTTCATCATCGACCAACTTGTTTTTCAAACACCTTCTTTTTCATCATCATCACCACCTTTTTTGTACTTGAGCATACGGGTTTGCACAGGTACTGTGTTGTGTGTGTGATAAATTATTGAGTCATACGATGAGATTTTCAATTTCATCTCATTTCTTATTCTCTCATTGAAAGAAGAAAGTCATCATCATCCTCATAAAGTGAAGTCAACATCGTCGTAGTCGTAGTAGACATCATCATAAAAAGAAATAAAAATCTCCTTGAGCTCATCTTCATAGGAATTCATGCATTAAATGTACACAAATTCATTCATCCCTCATCTCATCATATTCTACCTACTCCTAACACATCACATTCTAACGCTGGGGTCAGAATTACTTTTTACTTATACGTCGTTTTCTTTATAAATGACAAATATGAAAGAGAGAGAAAGAAAGAAAGATTTTGCAATTTTTTTCTTTTCCTTCCGAAATGATTCATCTTATAGTAAGTCCTCTTTACTTACTCCGCTTTATAATAAAATTCCAATAAAACTTTTTTTCCTTTTTAGTACCTCCTTTTTGTATAAGAAATAGTGTTTCATCATCACACATAAACATACACACTATAAAGAGTATAAAGCTTCAAAGCTTCTAATTCAAATAAAGCAAAATAGAAAAGTAAGAAGGAAATGTAAAACAGGAATGGGATAGAAAAGACGGGAAGAGAAGGAAAAAAGAATTACCTTCACTTCGTGATTTAAAGAAAAGAAAGCAGCAGCAGCGTCAGGACAGATTTTTTCTCCCTTCTTTTTGCTAGTATAAAATTATACTCATCCAGTTATTTACGTAAATAGCTATGTACTACTACAACGGCTCATAGTTTAAGCTACGACAACGGCACATCATCATCATCATACTCATCGAAGGAGTAAGCGGGCACACACAAATTTTCTCAAGGGAAATCTAATCAGGAAATTCCAACAACGGAATCAAGGAGAAGAAGTAAATTATTTGATGCATGCATCTCTACACATCCTCCTTACATCCTTCCTTTTTTCCTCCAGCGAGCCAGCCAGCCGAGCTTCTGAAGAATCTACCTACCTACTAGTCTGTTGATAGTGCAAATGTACATTTTTTAGAACGAAGAAAGATACATCATCATAAAAAAGTCTTCTTTTTTCTTTTCAAAGTCCTTTATTGTCTGTTGAGGGAAGAAGACGAAAAAGAAGAAGAAGAGGCAAAGGGAATAAAGGTGTGAAAAGGTTTTGAATCTAAAAGGACACATCGTCATTCTCATCATCATCATCTTCGTCTTCTCATCACAACAAAATAATGCAAAGCTTTCATTTTTTAAAGACGACACAGCAGAGGAATCCCTTTTCCTTCCTGCCATTTCTCCTCCATCAATCCCTTTCGTTCAATTCCGCTTTATTTTGCTCCTTCACTCATTTCAATTACATCCTCTTTCAATCCCTCTTTACATAATGTGATGTACCTAAGCCTATGTACGTAGGTACATGTACATGTCGTATTAAAGCAAACGGGGAAGTTTCTTTTTTATACTTTACTTATGATTACCTGCAGACGGGATAAATTAAAAATCCTTTTGCAATTACAAAAAAGAAAAGTAGAGATATATCATCATCATCGTCACAATTTACAATCAGCCTTTTTTCCTCGTATAATCAAACAGGGAGTAGAAATTTCTTTTTTACTCTTCTGCGTCTTCTTGTTCCCCTTTAATGTACTTTTTGAAGGAAGTTCATAGAAAAGGTCTCTTTGCTTTTGTATGAAACGGAAACCTGGAAGCAAAAAGGTGTCATATGTGTATATAGGTATGCATATAAAAATCGAACGACTTCTACTTAAGTCCTCGAATCGTCTCTTCAATGATCTCCCTTTGCCTTTACCATTCTTCTTGTATTCTGTCATCTGAGAAAAGACTTCATGAGATTTCTTTTTATGAAGATAATCATGATGATGATGATGATGATGATGAAATAAAGTAGAACATGAACCGAAAAGCAACCCTTTTACGATTACTTTTCACACGACAAAATACATAAATAAATACAAGAATGCCTTCGACTTAAACATCATCACAGGACGAACCTAAATTAAATATTACCTGATCCGTGATTACGTTTATTCTGAATAAAAAAATTATATGCTCGGCTGTAATTTGTTATCTTTACAAAATACTTAATTAACACAATTTAGAAGTCATATTGTTTGTCCTATTAATTAATTGAGAGAATAAGGTTGGAAGCAATAGAAATAGAAATATGTATATAATAATATCTGTAATAATAAAAAATGGGTGTGGGAAGCAGTATATTGGAGGAGGTTCTTTAACCAACTACACAATAGCAACGCAAAAAATATTGTACCGTGAAATGCGCTCGCTCTTCATCTGACAAAACTGGTGGTGGTGGTGGGTGGAAAATAATAGGGGAGATTCTTTTCGGAATAATGCAGTGAAAATAACTTTTAGAGAATTGCATGTATCCTGCTGTGAGTGACCGGCACACTGTGGTTTCGGTTTCAATGTGGTAGTATATAGCGCATTTATTTCGTTGTTTATATTTTATTGCTTTACCAGTAGCCATGTCGTCAGCATGCCAAAGCCGAAGTAAAGTAGTTCCCTTTTTTATCTCGTTTCCTCCTCATAGTCACTCACCAAGAAGCCTGGAGGCAAGTTAACAAAACAACTTTGTAATGGAAGCTGATTGGTCAATCAATGGAAAACCGTCAATACGCATATACAAGCAAAAAATATACACAAGTTTTTTATGTACACGTTTTTTATAAAAAATGACTGAATCGAATCCGATTAAAAAATTATTGAAATTCTTTCTTTTGTATGTGTATGTAACGATCATGGAAGCTGAACATGTCAAGGATAACCTTCTTGTTATAAAAGAATATAATTATCCACGGGGAAAATGTAATCAACTCCTTCCCCTTAGAAAAAAAATTGATATTACCTAGTCAAGTTTTATTGAATCAAATTACAAAAACAAAAAAATAATTGTGTAATATATTATCATTATTCTGCTTCAAGACAAAATGAATGGTTGATGGATACATTTGCCTATAGTAGGAAGATGAACCATCCTTTTCTATGGAAATTGTTTTTCAGAATAAGAAAGAAATGCTCAAAAGCTTATTTTATTTAAGTTTTGCCTTGAATTCAGTTAATCCAGATCGTGTATTTATGTAACCCTTTGCATTTGTTTGATTTATATCTGTAAATTCATACGTGTAAATATTAAAGAGAAACAGCCAAAAGAGAAAAAAATTATGATCAAGAGTACAAAATGTTTTGACACGAAGCGCTAAAGTTAAATTATTAGTAATGATGGTACGGCAGTGTTTTTCAAAACCGTCTTATTATTACACACACGCTTTCTGATTGTATTACGAACGAACTTATTTCAATTGTTTCTAATATCTGAATGTGCGAAATAATCATTCTGGATTTGTTAAAATATTTATTTACATTGCTAATTTATTTGAATATTGTATTTTGACTACGTTTTCATTAAAGCTAACTACATAAAAAATCTGGCAATATAACTTTCAATTTCATTGTAATCTACATTTTAAAAATAACATCCAGTCAATTTAATTATAAAAATGTACAAATCATGGCGACAAGGTTACGTGCTAATTGTCGAGACAAGCAATTACGCAGTAAATCATGATACAACCATTATCATAAGAACACTGTGACGTAATCAAGCAACTGTTAATACAGCAGCAGAATCTATAGATACTTGGTTTCATTTGCCAAATAAAAATTAATAAATCGTGTGAAACAGAACTTTTCTGATAGTCAAACCAAATGAAACAGTCATAACTCAAGAACTATTTGAGGAAAACAGTACAACTCATGTCAGCAAAACATTACTTGTAGCTGTAGCTCATCATAACTCGCAGAAAAAATATCTTTCATAAAATACAAATAAGTAATTAACCGACTTAATCCTTAGAAAGTAAATCAAAATACGAATAAAACTATTGAAAACAAAATACAGTAAATATTTAAAACTAAAAGCTAATAAATAACGTTAACATAACATGCACGAATTCATCAACGATATATACATAATTAATCCATTGCAAAAAATAATTAGGTAGCCAAACGAAATAATTTGAAAATTACAAACCACAACCATTCGCTTTCATCAATGTAATCTTGATCGTTTGTTGGAAGTCAAGTGCGATAAACAGAAGCGGTTAAAAGGACTTAAAATTAACTTAGACCTTCGGATCAGCCGCCCCTTTGTCGCTACTACTGGCGTCATAATAATCATCGTCATCATCATCCAAACTAAGTAGACTGGAGGCTCCTTCTGTCAATTGTTTTTCATTGTTAATAAGCAATCTCATCTCCAAAGCCCCATCATCAAAACCTTCTCGTTCTATAGGAGTTGGTAGACGAGAGGAGATTATGTCCAAGTGAACTCGGTCTTTTCCTTTCATTTGACCTGTCTGAATGGCGTTTCCAGTATTGATAGTATTGTCAATAACTTGTTCGAAGAACCAGAATGGTAGTTCGCGTATGATTACCTCGTAAAGCATGTCCACACCGACCGACCTGTAGAATTTCTTCAGCATTGGATGATCTTTCAAAGCATTTATGGGTTCATTAAACTCCTTGTTGACTGGAGAATGTTCAGCGACCCATTTTTCGTTCATGAAGACGACCTCTTGCTCTACGTCCGTTAGTTGGATAGGCTTTCTTACATGATCTGGCCGGTAAATGTAGTAAATGGGGTCACGATTTTTCCATGAGTGGACATACTGCTGAAAGGCATGACCAGCATCTTCGCCCCACCTTCCCAACGTTTCTGGTGGTGGAGAAACTCCACGAATGTTCAAATGAACTCGATGTAAGAACGACGGGATATTTTGGAAGCAGTCAGGCAAGGCACGGCAGTAATCTAACCTTGTTTCTACTTCACTCCCATAGTCAATAAGAAGGCACTGAAAGAATGAACACATAAAGTTGAAAGTAGAAAAAATGATTATAGAATTAGCATAATTTGATCCACTTTTACACAAAAGATGTTAGGGAAATGGGAAATATTGTTTTTAACTTACACTTAGCTTTCGTTTGTGAATAATTTTGCTCACTTCTGCCACAAACTTAACTACAGCCCGGCACCAGACATTTGCTAGCTTGTTGTCGTGATGCATAACCTGACAAGCAATGAACATTCCTTCTGCGATTTCCTTTAGATAGTCTTCCTCTCTTTTCAAATTGTAGCAACGAGCAAGAGCGTCACTCATTTTATTGAAGCTCTCCGTTTCTGAAGTCAAGTGAACAAATATAGTACTGGGAGATGTCACGTAGCGTACAGTAACTTGGGCGACCCTCTTCGCTATTTCTTTTGGAAGTATGTCAGGGGAATCTGAAACAATAGCAAAAAATATGATATGGTTACAACTTATCAGCAGTGTAAATTCAACAAAGCCAGTTTTGTTTTGAACGTATTAAGTACAGAATACTTCTTACATCTAGAATTCCGATATTCCTGATCCGTAATGTCCTTTTCGCTTTCAGGTAGGTGAGCAAATCTGAGCCAACTTCGTTTAGGAGGTGTAGCTAAGTGTGTAGTACCAAGCAGTGCTCTAATCTCATCCTGGTTTAAGGGATGGCCACGAGGTTGCCGATGGGTTTGAGGTGGTGATGGTGGTGGCTGAGGAGTAACAAAAAGTCCTTGCAGTTTGTCTACTAGGTCACCGTCGTTCCATTCTTCCAAGAAAACAGAATGCTTGCATCCACCGCTATAAAATTAAATTTTTATAGAGAGTTTTTTTAAAAATCTCCCTTTACTGGTTAATTTTACTTAAAAAATAATACGGATTACTCATATGTATGTGTATGTATTTTCAAATTCAAAGTGTACCATATTCCAGTAGCTTGTGCAAATCCGGCATCCACCATCTGTGCGTTGATAGTACAACCGGAGACGGAGTTTTTATCGATAAGCACCACCCCCAAATCAGAGAAGACATCTGGCAGCTTCTCCTGAACAATACTGTCTGATCTGGCCATGATTATTCCTTGGAGCTCTTTCCCTTCCACAATGTTCTTGAAGTGCTGGATGGCTTTGTTCCTCCATTTCAAAAGATCAGATTCGGATCTCGGAAGTATTTCATATAGGTAGGATCGCAGTAGTTGGGCAGCCACAGTGGAGAAGTCGGGATTCATTTCTCGTAGATTTTCAAACTCTACTATTTGCATTTTCCCCAAATCCAAATACACAACAGTAGCCGTGCGGCATTCATCCTCATCGTTGTCGTGTATTTTCAAAACACGGACGCGGTGCCATTTCTTGTCTTTGTAGTCGAGACAGATATAACAGCGGCCAACAATTACTTGGTTTCTAAACTAAAATTTAAAACAAATAATTTGCATTAGACATTAGAAAACTATTAGCTTATTTTTTTAAAAAGTTAATTAAAGTGAATTGATCTTACCAACTGCCATTTCTTCGGATTACTTTGATAGCAGCGTTGAATCTTCTGAAACAATTTGTCGTAAGACCAGCAACAATCGTCGTCCATCACCAACTCCAAGTAAAATTCGAACGGGCTCACGATCCTTTTCATTCTGAATTTCATTATGGACTTTTGAGGGGGAATGTTGCAGGTTCTGACATTAGCAAGATGGAAGCCCTGTGCAGCAAGTTGTGAGAATTTCTGCTTCGCATATGATCGAAGGAGCTGCTGCTGTCGTACTACATACCTTTCCTGTTTCTCCCGTTCCAATTTGCTAACTCTTTCTATCTCATCTTCTTCGATTTCTAACGGAGGCAATGACTGTGTGATATCTGGCCGGTTTATCCCTCTGCGAGTGCGAGGAAGCGCTGCTGGTTTTGGCGAAGGGCCTGGTCTAGGATTCCCGGCGGCCCCTATGGTAAAACGCACCTTGTCTGAATCCTGTGACATTTTTTGCCAATTGCGGTTGTAAAAATTGAGATACACTTAAAGTTTGGCAAATTTTTGGTGCCTAGCAACTCGTCTTCTTTCCTCATCGATCTTCAACTACAGACTGAAATGAAACTGATTTTGTTCTTAAATAAAGCCTTCAAACGGTCATTCTAGAATAGCTAAATAGCACCGCAGTTATGGGACCTCAACGAGTAGACAAACGTATTTTCGTATCGTATCAGATTCAATTTCAATTCTCTGGTATGAATATGAATGGAACATAAGCAAAAAAACACAAGCAATCCATGCATTGATTGATAGAAAATTATGCAAATATCCACAAAGTGGTACAAGTTCTGCCCGTGCTAACCAATACGTTGCTGGTTTGCTCGCTCCGCTGCGACGCTGTGCTGGTTCATCCTGTAGTCAAGTACCTTTTGTATATTTGCATCTTGCATCTTTCATGTCGTTTGCTGTGTTTATGAAATATTTTTTTAGCATTAGTGTAAGAAAGATCCTTACAAGAAAAGAAAATGCAACAGATCGAGTGATTATTGATGCCCTCCTGAATGAATGACCTGCATTTGGATTTTGGAATTTGGACTCGTGTCTTTGATGAGTCTTTTAAATTGCAATAATTTTTTTTCATGCCAGTATCCATTAATAAATAACAGTTTATATAGAAGGGGTAGGTAGAAATAAGTTTTGTGAGAATTCGGAATCATCCTTGCTAGCTTTAAAAATGTCAAACAAATTCTTCTACTTCATCTTCATTGTTTCTTCCATCGTTCAAGAACGTTCAACATTCTCTGTCTGCTCTGTGCAGCATCCGTTTGTTCGTTACATTCTTAAATCAACCGGAGGAAAACATGAATATTTGAATAAACTCCCGAAGGATTTGGTTTTTATACTTTTGCTGACTAACATTGCATTGTATTACATGGAATTTTAGAGTACATCGCCAAACCATCACCGACATTTAACATTTTAAATTGAGAAAAAGTGTATTATTTTCATATGTATGTATATTTATTCCAACAAAAAATGGACTTTAAAAGCATCTTTCAAGCCCAGTTTACTTTAAAAACTCAAACTGTAGATTACTTAACGTAACGGAGTCTTCCACACGTACTTCTACCGCTGTACTGCACTCCATTTTTTATGAATTTTTCATCATCGGTAAGTAAGCAAGGAAACTTCCAAAAACCCCTGAAAAAAAGCTTAAAATGTTTACCTACCTACTTGTGGTCAACGGCAAATAGAGTCTCTCTCGTGTCTGTCTGTTTCTGCTGCTACTGCTGTTCTCCCTCTCCAAGATCCCCTCCACATAAATACACATCCCGAGAATATTTATATCATTTCCTTTTTTAACATTCAGCAGAAACGTTTTAGGTACTTATCTATTTCCGTCCTTCTTTTACAACATTTATTTGTATTCTTATTGCTCTTATTATCATCATTACTTATTTTATAGTCCTATTACGACTAGGTACATATATATTGCTCTGCTCACTCCTTTCAAAAATACGAAGGAGAAGGACTCGCCGGTCGCCGACCAGCAGCAGACCACTGCCTGTTCCATCTCAAAAAGTATCCTCCATTGAATTCCCTTCTTTCTCCATCATCGTCATCCGTTATTGCGAGAGACCTCTTCTCCTCTTTCGTCTTCTTCTTTGCCTTTTCCACCTTTTTCCACTGCATTCCACACAAATTCAACATGCATAATACATGCTTCCTTTTCCTCTTCTCTCATGTCTTATGTTTTTCTCTCCTTCCAGCAGCAGCAACAGCAGCAGTCGAGCCCAACTACATCTTTCCTACGTGTCTAGGAAATGTAATGGCTTGTTTCCTTTCCCAAAAACATGCTCATAAAAATCTCCTCTCATTTTTATTTTTTGTAAGGAGAAAGGATCCCGGACCAGCAACAAAAAAACTCACTCAGCTACAGAAGAAAGAAAAAAATAATATATTTTGGGAGACTACTTCCATCACGCATTATTACATTTCCCTAATACATCGAAATACATGAAATAAGCTCCAGAAATAGAGTCACCACCAACACCAGCCACCATAATATATATATTTTCAAATCCAAATACCTTATTTCCCCATCTCCATTGGACATCACATCATTCTTTCACACCACATTCCCGTCATCATCATAAGAATTGCTACCCGGATGGTCTGTCGTGTTGTGTTTTTTAAGAAGACGATTGTTAGACAGGGAAGAGAAAAGCATCATCATCATCATCGTAACCGTCTTTCTATTTTATTCCCTGCTTTTCTCCAAAAAGTTAATGCCGATGGAGAAGGTATGGTATTATTGGTATTCCATTCCTAAAAGGATTACAATATTTAACCCCTTCTTCTTCCAGAGAGCAACCTCTCAGTCAGTCAGTCTACTGCTGGATGGGATAAATAGAAAGAGATTTTCCTAGCCAAAGGAATGCACTAGCATTAACAACAGTTCAAGTAAAAAATCTGCCTCAAACTTGATTCTTTTCAAAATGTACCTACTAAGAATTGGGAATGACGATAGGGCAATGGTCTGTTTTTCTCCTTCTTCTTTCATCCTTCCTCAATTTTCTTTCCCCTTTTCTTTTTTGTAAAAGTCCAGCTTAGTTATACATTTTATGGTCGTGCCTCGAATCTTTCATTACATAAAATGCTGGAAGAAAATAAACTAATAAAATGGAATGGAATGGAAGGGACAAAAGGAAAGAGATAATGTGTAAATAAATGTTGTCCAATTTTGTATTTCCTTCGAATGAATAAATGATCCACTCCAATCTTTTTCTTCCCCTCCGCCGTGCTGAAACTTTCATGAAAACACACAATGTCATTTATGCATGTCCTCCCTAGTCTTATTTTTTTAAATGGTGATGGTTTTGAGAACGATATTATAATTCTGATACTGTGCTGTTGTCCCGAGTTTTCGAATTGTAAAAGTTAGAGTTTCGGTTTGCGTAAAAATTATGATGGAACTCGTTCACTACAGACGCCAATACGTAAACAACATAATTTACGTGATACTACGCTGTTTATTTAGGAATTTGCTACAGCTATTTACCCACTGACCATTATTCCCCTCACTTAACTTTAATTTCATTAAGATAATTTCAAGATAAACAATGTTGTTGATATTGATAGAATTGTGTAAAATAAAAACATATAAAAAGGTATAATTTTCACTCAAATTTGAATTTCTGAAAGAAAGGAGTTATATTTAACGTCTTTATTGTGTTTTTGCCAGTTTGGAGAGATTCGATAATCTTCTACAAGGAAGGACGGAATGATCGATCGTTAATCACTTACTTTTTTCCGAAAAAAACCAACCTCCTCTTATATATAACGGTTTGACTAGACATGTCTTTACCTACGCTTTATCATAGCTCCTGCGGTTTGGTTTTTGACGATGTTGGTGATTGTGATGCGATGTAACGACGTTGATTTGATGATGGACAACAAAAGACATAAAATTCACAATAGGTTTCCCATCTTATTCTGTAAAGTATAGTGCTATGTTAGAATATCCATCACCGCAAGCAAGACTGACTCTGCATAAGATGGGAAGATCGAAATAAAAAATCATTTTATTTTCTTACAAGGAAATCTCTCGTGGTCTTTTTTACGTAATGCAGAAAAAAGAATATAAGATAGGGATGCGAGTTTTTAAAAGAAAGAAAAAAATGAAAGAAAGAACAGTGCTTAAAAATGCTGAAATATACATATCGATAGAGTCCATTCAAGCTTAAATAGAATCGACGATGACGATGTTAAATTGATTCCATTTATTTTTTCTTCTACCATTGTTCCAGGAGGGAATTGTCTAAGAAAAAAATCCTGACATTGGTGCTTCTTCTCTTTTTCTCTCTCCTACTTGCTGCTGCTGGTTAAATAATGAATGGGGAAAATGGAGTGAAATGGATATGACGAAGACAGAGAAAGAAGAAAAAGTAACGGAAAGGAAACAACGAACACATCTGGTCGAACGAATGCAATCACTAAGGAGGAGCTAGCGAGGACTACTTCGTCCTTGTCATTCACTAATAATACCACCGCCACCATCATCATCAACCTCATACATTCCAAAAGGATGATAATGCCATGTATGCCAGGAGGGAAAAAGAGGTAATATCATCAATGATGCTATTCTATAACTATTCTTTCACTATTTCTCTCTCTTTGCACTGCTTGAGGAGAAAGAAGGACTAATGTTCACTAATAGAAAACCATTAGATGCTGTAACGTTCTCCTTACAAAATCTAGTCTTTTTTTACAGAGAAGACGAAAAGAAGAAGAAGAAAAAAAGGGTTATTTTTGTGGACGTCGTTGTCGTCGTCGTACCCGGGAGAAAATAAAGAAGAAAAAAGTGATGGTGGTGTTCAGTTGGATAGTAGTAGCAGCAGTACCAACATAGCAATATAACATTAGTTTTAGAAAAGAATTGTGATGGTGATTGTACGGAAGAGACATAAGAAAATTTTTCATATTATAGTTAACTAACGGTAGTGAGAGGAAAGAAGGAAGAGAGAGAGGAAAAGAGAAAGAGAGAGAGAGAGAAAGCAGTTAGCAAGACTTTTTTTTCTTGAGAAGAAGAGAATGAGAAGCATCATCTTGGACTTGCTCCTTACTCAATGTCAATCTCCCTAATGGCCATCATCTGTTAAACCCTCCCCATGCATGTCTCTTGACTGACGACGACAAAGGCGAGCAGGCATTACAAAACGACAACTTTCCCGTTTCTATCCATGTGCTGCTTCTGCTGCTAGGTTAATGCTTCTCCTGCCAGAGAGTGGTGGCGGTGATGGTGGTGGTGGAGTCCCTCTTTTTTCTTTTCAGCTTATTTTTCTTTTTATTCATCCTAAAAATAATATGGAATGAATAAAGTATAGTGATGTCCTTCCTTCCACCACCATACCACCACTGCTTTTTATATTAGAACTTTCTACTGACTGAACAATAGTGACTACCACCACCTTCTTCTCCTTCTTTCTTTCTTATTTTGTATTCCCAAACTCTCATCTGCTCATCAGCCAAACAATTTCCCCCACCCTAGCTAGAAAAAAAGCCCATCGCATTGCACAAGGCTTTTGCCGTCCTCTCTTCAATGTACAAAAAAAACTCCTATTTTCTTGGGGAAATTCTTTCCCTTATTTAAAGAAAAAAAAGACTTAAGTCAAACTTAATGGAAAGGGAATGAATGAGTGAAAAGTTTCTTTCTTTTCTTCATCCTTTTTATTTTGTAGAATAATGTATACAGCGGTAGTAAGCAGAGCAACAGCAACATCAACCATGAAAAGCACATTCTCTTGTCCCTCTTTTTCTTTTCCATCTATCCACTTATTTGCTACTGCTGCTGCTCATTGTATGTGTTTTGCTGTGTCCTTCTCTGTCATTTAAAATGGAGAACCAAGTCCATTTCAAGTTTTTCTTTCCTTTCCTCCTTTCTTTTCCTATTTCATACCAACTTCTCTCTGCCCATCTATCTCTCTATCCAACCCACCCACAAGAAACAAACTGAATAAAATTATTTTATCATCCATTCTTTCTACTTAGGAAAGTCATCATCATCATCATGAATGAAGAATAGTCATGGAAGTTGTGAATCTTGCCCAAACATACCATCTACACATGTAAATTTTACTCCGTACCTACACTATTGTTATTTATTATTTTACAAAGGAAAGAGCTTACCTGAGATTAATTTTGTAATAATACCAGTCCAAGCATTACACTGGTTTGTCTTTTTATTCCATTATATTTTGTACAGGTATGTTTTATTCGGAAAAGGATTTTCGAAGTAGGTATAATAATATTCTAGTGACGAATACATTTCCTTTTTTCCCGTATTCATTTTCTATCTCTTGAGTTTCCTTTGTTGTACTTATTTTCATTCGTTTTCACTGGAAATGAGCAGCAAAACAACTGAGAGAAATGACTACTTACATTTTAGTTTCAGAAGTTGATTTGTGATTTGATGCGATCATGATCATGTCGTCGTTGTTGATGTTGATTTGATGATGAAGAGGATGATGATGATTCGAAAAGTTTTTGGTCTCTCTTTCTCCATTCTACAATACACATCAACTTTCTACCTGCTCAATCATCAAACTCTTTAAATTTGAATCCAGAACGCACACTCGACATCATATTATATGAAAGCTTTCCCTTCAAAAACGGAATATTTGTATTGATTGATGTGGTAAAATGGAAAATGACATTTCAAGCATAAAGTATATTTTCCCTTTGGTTTTTCCATTTCTCTCTCGCTCTTTATAAATTTCTGTCTAGTTATTTATTTGTTTATTTTGTTGCGGTGGTACAAACACAACTATGTTTTTGCTAGAGGTTGTGGCAGAGAAGAAGAAGAAGAATAGTTGGATTCAAATTTCACTTCGCAGTCATTTCATTTTTCCAGGTATTCCTTGATTTTGATGGTTTTGTTTTGTTTTGTTTTACTGGATGATATTTTATGCATATTAGGATTACACAGTAGTAGTAGTAGTAGTAGGTGAGAAAGGAAACGATATGACCAAGAAGAGAGAAATTAAAGAGAGAACTGAAAAGAGACAAAAAGGGATATAGTATTTTGATATAAACACATATCAGCTTGTCATTTATCCAAATTTATTTGTAAGTAAGCACTCAGTAGTGTAGTATGTAAAATCTCATAGACTCTTTGTACCGCATCATCATCGACAATCTTTTGTAAATTTCCTTCAGATAACTTTTAACTCCTCTCTTCTATTTCACAAATAAACTCTCATTTCAAAGTTGTCTGTTTAGTTTTCACTAAAAAGTTTAAAAAATTCCAATATATCTTTTACGTCGCTTATTTAAAGAGATTGTAAGAAATATAATTCAATGGCTCTGTTAAATTTGAGATCATCAAATATTTTCGACGAGACCGTCTCTTTCGTAGTCAGTTTGTTTTAAAAAATACTTCTAATTTTGCTGGAAAATGTATAAAGAAAACACAAAAAGTGGAGCAATATTATGCGGATTAGGGTTCCATTGGAGATATATATTTCATTCATGGTCCATGTTACTTAATATTCAAAAGGGTTCTCCTGATATGTGAGGAGTATTCACCAGCAACTTTTCATTCACAATGTGAACGACATCTTTAGGCAAGTTGGCTAAGGGTAAAGCGATATGATGCGTTCTGTAAGTAAAACAGTTCTGCATATGAAATAAATGAATTGCAGCTTGTAATAGAAAATATAAAATCATTATGATAAGGAAAATCTAAACTATTAAGTTAAAAAAGAATTGATCATTTATGCGCATTGCTTTCAATAAATGTTTTTAAAAAAATATTCATCATTAAGATTCATCAATCTCAACTAATTTGTTTGGGTATTTTTTAACAAATCCATAATAATAATTTAAAACCGAACACGTGGTTTTAATAAATCTTTCTTTCCAAAAAATAGATAATATAATATTCATAAAAACTGTTTCCAAACACGCCTTTCAAATAAGGTGGCGCTGGCGCTGCTGCTGCTTGCTGGTAAGTAGACAAAAAAAAGGGTTCAACTATTAAAAAGCCTGTAGCCAGCGACCCGAGTAAAACAAAGTAAAAGACAGAGGGAAAAAATCGCGTTCTGTCGCACGTCACAAACGCCAGAACGATATGTTCCATGTACTTACTCTGCCGTTATTATTTCCCTTTGTTCACTTTTTTAAGATTTTTTTTGCCGAGAAGAAAAAGAAGAATATATTTTTCATATCCGTTTTTTGCATGAGTGCACTGTATCTGTAAATAGTGGAAGAATGCATGGGGTAATATTTATTATATATGCATTGTATGAATGATGGTTGATCATAATATAAAGATGATGATGATGAGCACTACGCGATGCGATATGAAAGAAAAGAGAGTAGCATGCCATGGGAAAGAGAAGACAGAAAAGAGAAATTTAATGATGCGCTGCATACATACATTTTACTTTCACGGATATAATAGGAAACATGAAGCAAGGAAGAAAGAAGAAGGAAAAAAATAAGTAGCCAACGGGCGAGGATTAACGGATGAGCGATGGTTCCAGCAAGACGACACGTCAAACTCCATCCTCTTTTCTTCTTTTACGAATATAATTTTTTTTCTTTCGTTTTTCTTCCCTTTCTTCTCCCCTTTTTCTATACTCATTCATATATTATTATACCCATTTTCCTCCATTTTTTCCTCTTAAAAAAGCTTATTGGTCGTCTTCTGTTCCCGTTGTTCAGCTTGAAGAAGCAAGTTAGATATGCACATCCTCATCGTCATCATCAACATCATCCATAGAAAGAGAAAGAAGAGAGAGAAGAAAAAGTCCAGGCACACACCACACACACACACACTCTTAAATGAAAAAATTCTAGTATTGCCAATATAATGAATATTTGTTCCATGTATATTTAGCATTTCTGACAAGTCAGTTCAGTGTATTCAGTCCAATGTGCTCTCTACTCCTTTAGTAGTATGCTTCTGTTATACCACCACTCCCTCCCCTCCTTCCTCATCTTCTTATGAGCATTTTTCTTATTTTTTCCTTACCATGTAAGAAGATACTTTTTTCTGTCTCTCCCACTTTCCCATTCTTCATATTATTGTATAAGAAGAATTGTAAGAAAAAGAAAGTTTTTTCAGGGGGAAAAGGGAACGAAGAATGAAATTACGGATGGAAGCAACCGATACTTTTGTAAGAGAGAAAGTGAATGGTGGTAGTGGATATGGATGTATGTGTGTGTGTGGTGGGCATATATTAATATCCTCCTAACAAGAATGGCTATGTGTGTATGAAATGGAAGGATATGTGTGTATATCCATGAAAAATGATGGAGAAGCATGAAATCGGCACATCCCTTCTTTCTCTGTGAAAACACCCTGTCACATTATATATTAACTTTTTTGGATCCTCACTTTTACTCTCTCTCTCCCTCTTTCACCCAGAAAAATATTCATGGTGGTAGTGTTGGTGGCAGAAAAATCTACGTACGACGTACTTATTCTTTTTTTACCACTCTGGGCTTCGTTTCCGTCTTGACTTGGCTTTTGCTTCAATGATTTCCGAACGTATTGAAGGAGAAGGAGGGAAAGTCTGCTGCTGTTGTTGCTAGTTGCTTGCTACACCGTCACCGTTACGGGTACTGGTATTACTTTTAATGCCTCAATGCTTGCTTCTGTTTTAGCTAGTGATTACTCTATGCCATTATTACCATTATTATTTTTATTATTATTACACTGAAGTAGAAGAAGGAAAGCATTTTGTTTTCATGGAATAAAAAAGCTTAATTTGAATTATTGTTTTATTAGGATTTGGCCTAAAATGTTTTTGTTAGATAAGCCTGGGTTTCTATGATTATTTTATGGTAACTATAATTTGTGAATAAATAGTGGTGATAATGAAAATTCTGAAGACGCCTCGTGTGAAATTTTCTCTGTAGACAATTATTATTAAGTTTATTATTTATGTGCGGCTGCCCGGAGCAAAAGCAAATCAAGTTATTTTTCCGTCAAAATCATTTCCTCATTTTTGTAAATTGGAGACAGTTCCGGCTTTAATTCATTGCATCGTAGACTATGGAAATAGATTAGGTGTTCAATTTTCCATACACTGACAAAAATTTATTTCTACCTGATTCCTTGATTTTCATTCATTGCGTTTACTTACAAGTAGTATTGGCAAATTGTTGTAAAATTATTATTTGATTTAGAAAATGTGTTTAAAACAAGGAACAGACAATTTTGTCATGCAAAACCTTGAAATTACCAATGGATTTGTTATTCAATATTATGGTTTATGTTTGTTGCTGTTATCTATCTCGCCCAGAGAGGAATCAAGTAGACTTGTTTCTTAAAACCATTTAAATTTACGCGTATGCCGATAAGTAAATAAAAATGAAAAGATTTAATAACTACAACCGAAATAAAATCAAATTTCGTTCTTACAGTTCAACGTTTTTGGACTGCCTTTTGCAATGACAAAAATAATAACAAATTTTCCCTAAGTCTTTATAATAATTTTTTACCCTTGTATCTGTACGACATGCTGCTATGCAGTGTATAATAATACGGATTGCATTGTAAGATACAAACAAATATTATTTTATGTAATAGTTTGATCTTCCTATCTACGAAAGTAAAGCAGAACAGCCAATAATATATGATCGTCATCTTCAACACATATATTATACCTTTTTCTTTTAGAAAAATCGATTCAACTCAAGAAAGTAAAAAAGTTCAATATTTCTTTATGAAATGAGTGACAAACAGGGAGAGCAGAGGAAACACTTGTCGTTATTCTTCTTTTCTCTGTTTAACTCTCTTTCTTTCCACAGTAATAAAAGGAAAAAGGATATGCATAATATGGAAATAAAAATATTCATACGTAATGCTTACTTATTCATAAAAAAATATAATCCATATGGCAGGACGGTATGACGACGATGATGATGATGATGACGATGAAGATGATGATGGGTCGCCTCTGGAATAGAATTCCTTTTTTTCTTAGGATCGGATCATATCCAATTCATCTCTGAAAAAAATGTTGTATTGGCTGAAAATGAACTAAAAGAAAAGGAGAAAAAACCTTTACCTACTACATACATGCATTTATGAAGAAAGAGGAAAGCAACGACGGAGAGAGAGAGAAGAAAAAAAGAGCAATATGCAATAGCAATAGCAACAGCAGTAAAAAGTCAGGGAAGCGGAAGTGAATAATATACGTAATCATATTTCTCTCTCTCTCTCTCTCTCTCTCTCTCTTTCTTTCTTTCTTGCTACCCAAAATATAAAACCTTATTTCGCTCTTGACTAGTTCAATAAATTTGAACACCACCACCATCATCGCATCACCACGACCAGCAAAACACCAAGAAAAATTTGGATACATTACAAATATATGGAAAATTTTGTATAGATTGCATCGATATTGGAATGTCTAACGTGAAAAGGCTTATTTTTCATGGAAACCGGCAAGTTACAGAAGCAGCAGGACCAGAGCAGCAGAGCAGAGCCAGAACGCAAAGAAAAAATAACCCTTTCTTCATTTTTTTCTTTTTGCTTGGTTTACTTGCACTCTAAAGCAGTTATTGCTCTTGTCACTTGTATAAAATAGATGAAAATTTTATATCTAGTTATTTTTTTTTTAAAAATGCAGAAGAAAAGGGTATATGACAAGATCGGATGGCCAGGATCGGATGCCTTTTGCTGGTATAAGAACTGCCTCCAATAATAAAACGATAAAGTTATAACGATTTTATATGTTGACGGTGAATTGGAAAAACCAAGCATAAAAATTTCGTTTGAATTCGTAAAATATTTACCTTGTTAAGGTTTAAATGGAAAAAGTAAATGCAATGTACTCAAAATTCTTGCTCGAAAAAATATAAAAACTCCCTTGTATAAGGTCACAAATTAATTTCTTCGGGTTTCTTTGTAACGACACTTGATTATTTATTCAGTTAAATACCGGTTATAATAAATAGATTTGTTGAAGTAATAGTAATGAATGAAAGTAAGACTTATTATGCTTATTTTGTTTTATTATGAATGACTCATTAGAAATGTGTGCAAAATGGTGATTAAGTTTTTCTTTCTGGTAAAGACACGAATGACTTTTAAGGAACTGTAAAATGCCAATACTTATTTGCTGAGAATTATGTTGAACAATGTTGAAAATCAAAAATAAAACCAGCAATAACTTTCAAAGAAATCAGAAATAAACGAAACTGGATGCTTACAAGCCAGCCAGAGAAAGGGCATTTGCTTTGCGTGCTGCTTGCACTTTCTTGTCCTTGAAATAGCCCATGTAGAGAAACTCTTCATTCCCTTCCATGTAAGGTGGATGTTCTGGGGCAATCTCGTCCTGGACTGGACGAGGTGCCCTCTGCCCAGGAATATTCCTAACGTCAACTTTCATAGTGATTTTACCTGCCTCGAAAGTATTAACATGAGGAAGCAGTGTTGGTGGTCTACTCCGATGAGAAATCATTAAATCGTTGAGCTGACGAAACTCACCTAAAGTGCCGAAGCTACTCACAGCAATTTCTTGAATGTTGCTGTACATCATAATGCCTAATTTAACTATGGTATTAACTCTTGATTTGACTCCACCTGCCTTTCTAAGTATTTCGATATCGGAAGGCTTGACAATTACAGATATCTTCTTCACAGTGTTACTGTGTACAGCTTCAGCGAATGGTAATATGCCATATACCTCGCTATAAATGTCTACCTCAGACTTCTCAATATTAACGGGATTCAGAGCGGCACATACTTCACGGCAATTTTCCAAACTACTTACAAGTGTCATCATTGCGAAAACGGAAGAGAATTGGTGATTGAACCTTACAATTTTAACGAACTTGTAGGATGTCTTGATAGAATTCTTCATTAAAGGACTGAGGGAGCCATTTACATCAGTTATAGTAAGAACCGGAGGATACCATCCATACTTTCCATGTTCTTTGCAACGACCATAGTCTTCCCGAATTATCACTCGATTCTTTGTTGGCTTGTCAGGGAAATAATTTACCACATGCCTTTCTGCCTCACGATCTTTCGTACAGTCATCCATTCTGGTAATCAAATTCACGTAAGTGTTTGGGTCCTGGAATCAAAATAAAATTTTAGTTTTTTATTTAGATAAACTCTACAAGAATGAATCAAATCATCAAATCATTACGAGTAATGCTTTGACGTAATGTTATGCGAAACCATTATACGCTTTTTATTATGGCTTTGCGTTACATTTAAGCTGAACTAGAATAGGCAAAGTAAAGCAAAAAATGTCACGCATACCACTTTAGATGAGAAAGTAATAAACTGATGAAATCTCGACGGTCTTGAGACACCACTGGCTACCACCCTGTCCATGATTGGTTTTTACTGAAATAAAAATCAAATATAACATTATTTTTGTGACATGCTTTCAAACCAATTGTTACAAACTTTTAAAACATCAGAAGAATACCTCACAAAATCAGATTACAGCTATATTTAGAATTTTAAAAATGACGGCCAGTGCATTCTCTTCTTTGACGAACAGCTGCCGTTGGAAGGTGTAGAACGTTTTGCGCAAAACTGTTAACTCCTACTGAGAATCGGAATTAAGACGCCAATTTAATATTAACTGCTCATAAAAACAGATTACTACTTTTTTATATTTTTATTACACTTGACCACGTCACCGCATATCACCAAACGTCAAGCCAAAGAGGTTTCTGAAACTTATTTGCACGTCTTCACCTTCAACTTTCTGATATTAGGACCATAGATATAAATATAATGGACGACGAGCTACTGCTCATTCTTTTATTAAGTATTTCATTACATTTTTGCAGTGTTACAAATAACACCATCATCACCCGAGCAAAATTTAACGCTTATGATGGTACCGTCGTCCGTCAATCATAAAGGAAGGAATTAATGCTAATGCTTGTATAGTTCCTTCCAATCCAACCAAAATTACTTTTAGCTGTCCGGCGGTGTGATATTGGTATGGATGCGGGTGGTGGGGTGTTTAACAAGTAAAAACCATGCTGGGGAAGAATAAGTGCGACGACGACGACGACCAAGACGGTGAGGAGGTGATGATGATGATGATCTGATTATGGTTCATCTTATTATTATTAAGGTATTAGGTATTAGGTTATGTAATTTGTAATATGAGGCAGATAGATGTTTAGATAAA
>JAHZNJ010003077.1:0-12189 GCA_027744475.1 Lepidocyrtus cf. sotoi NNG-2020 | reverse complement strand
CGAGTTAAATATGATCATAATAACATAACTGGTGGTAGTAGATGAGAGAGAGGCCATTTCATTATTATTCTTTCCGCTACTGATTGTAAGCCATTGCGCTTTAAAAGTTGTCGTGCTTTCACATAGAAAAGGGTCCTTCGTGTAAAAATTGAACGGAATAAAGTGCCTCTATACCAAAAAGATTCCTTATTATAGCTTTTCATATCGGATCTCATGAGTTTTTCCCTTCTACAGTAGTCTTAAAAGTATGATGTCGCCGCGGTTCATTCAGTAACAGCAACAGAGAAAGGGAAAGAGAGAGAGAGAGAAAGAGAGAGGGATGAATATTCGGAGCGGTACCTTACTAGTTCGTTATGCCATGTTCCCTTTCTAATTTAACATGTTTCTCTATTCTTGTGTTCCTTTCCGCAGCTTTTTACTTTAGGATTTTTGTGCAAGTCCTCTCTCAATCCAACGCACCACCAACCACCACATAATATCACTGGCTCATTCAACCAGTCAGTAACAAAGGAAGAGGAGGAAATACCATCGGACACAAAAACCTGGTTGAAATTCAAGGCACACTCTCTTTACTTCCAGAGTACGATTTATTAGTAACTAAGCAGTAGTAGAGTTACAATTTTTACAACTAACTGGGATATTAATATGTGATCTCCTATACATTATATGCACCTCAGTAAGCTTAAGCTTAACTCAACTTCGATAATGAATAGAATTTAAAACCTTACTTATGATTACTTATCCTGAATCACTTCCAGAGAGAAAGAGACTCCCTTGTTTATGCACTTACTACAAACTTACTTAAACATTTCATATTGAACAACACACGGCACTGTTAAGTATTTTTAGTGCTTAGCTTTGGGCATGTATTTATTTATGAACACATGCGTCACAATTTTGGCATCCCTCATCTTCTTTAAAATAAAAAATATGATGAAACGGGATAAAAGGTCCTTTCCTGAAAGAAGCCCTTCGTCTGCTGCTAATATTTTACTTTTTTGAAGGGAGGGGAAACTAGAGAGGGTTTCGTGTAGTTGGTTTACCTTTTATGCCGAAGTTCTAGAGAAGCGTGTGGCAAACGGCAAAGGAGATGCTGCCACGCTATGGAAAGGAGAGTCCAAAAAATCTTTTAGATTTGTTTTTCAAATTTCTGCTTGGCTTACTTATTATACACACTAGATTTATTGGCTATGTGAAGGAATATGGACACCAAATGTTTCTCATGTTAATGTAGATCAATACAGTAAACATTAAAGAGAAAAAAGGTTTTCAAGGAGGAAATGAATAAACGAAACGGCTAAAAACTGTCAACCTCGCCAAGGGCTACGCAACACAATTGTTCATGTGTATAGATATGTAATACGCGCACGGGTTGTTATTGTCCCAATTTTTATTTTCGAAAATGAAGTTGAAATTAAGCATTGCTGGAAGCTAATAATAACGAAACGGATTTTTCCTAAGCTATATAGAAAGAAAAAGGAAATGATTTTATGGCTTACCTTAAAAACTTAATTAAAAAGGACAATGTGGTGGTGAGCCATTCAATTAAAAAGTTTTATGATTGTTGCCAATAGGCAATGGCGTCAAGAAGCTCCTCATCTTCCGGGCTCACCGGCTCGTATTTATCGTAATCATACTTGATGAATTCATTTCCTTTCATATTCCCATTGGAATTGACATAAGAGACCTCAGAAGCATAAAAGGGGGAAGAGGGTCCCTCACTGGAAGTCGGAGACAATTGGTTACTGTTTGGTGTCACCGTGTTCCCATTACTCCCCATTAAAAGAGCTGTGGCGACAGGGACGCTGTTGGGGCCATTAAGGAGCTGATGATGATTATGATGACTCAGAGACAAATGACGAAGCTGATTATTATTATTGTTATTGCCCCCAACGAGGTGTTGCTGATGATGTTGTTGTTGTTGCTGATGATTATTTAGATGAGAGTGAAGAGCCGCTAAGTGTGGGAGATGAGCCGCAACAGCAGCACCAAACTCCGATGATGTTGGCGACGAAGACGAAGAGGATGACAAAGCGTACGCATCCCGCTGATTATTAACACCATTCATTTGATGTTGTTGTTGCTGCTGCTGCTGATGTGGTTGTGGTGACGGCTGAAAATCCTCCAACTCTAAATTTTCATCATCCAATAAAATATCACCACTGTTATTGCTGGCAGTGCTGTCCGCTGGACTGGCTACGCTGAAGGAGCTGCTGTGCTGGATATTCAACATCCCCTGGAGGTTTCTGATGTAGTCGACAGCACAACGGAGAGTCTCTACTTTCGACATCTTTTTTGATCGATGGCCAACTGGAATGTGTTGCTTCAGGGCTGCAAATCCGTTATTTACCTGTAAGAAAAACAAGAGAGATGTGAACAAACTGTAATGATCATCATCATCATCGGTAAATCTCCAATTGTTTAATTTATCCGGTGAATGACGTCTTGTCCACATATCTTATTATTATTCATTGTTAACGTAGGTCAACATAGGCCACCTTCCTATTTTCCACCACTGGTTCTATGAAATTGAGAGAAAACTGTTTTTGTCTCTGAATCCCTTAAATCATTTCATGAAACATATTCATCCCGTTAGCTAACGTTTGAACACAGAGACGCGCTTCAATTCAAAATTTCAATTTCAAAAGAAGATAGTACAAAAATGCACGTAATGTCATGCTGGAGCATGTAATTTACAGAAGTAAAAAAGTGTTTTGTATATGCATAACTCATTATTACATCAGTAGAAGAGCGGTAACCAACTTTTTAAAGACTTTTCCATATTTTTATCATTATTACTGTAACTGTTCAAGCGTGCCTCCGTACACGGCGTCCCGCCTGGCTTTTATTATAATCGTTATGTATCGTTATGCTTATTTTACTATTACTATGGGGTGAATGAGTATCATGAACATGAAAGAAGAATATCATATCAAATCAAATCTTAAATTATTGTAGCTCCATGATTCATCATCATCACGATCATCTTAATCGTTTAAATAAAAAATATTATGAGTAAACATAATATCGTATCGAACAAGGCATAATGTTGTAAGCTTAGTTAAAGGGAATTATATTCTTCTCCGGAATTCGACATGATCACATATCCAACTGACCAAACAAAACTTGATTACTTTCATCATGATGTGAATGCTTCGCTTGTCAACTTCTTGTCTGTTTGCTTGCCGGCAAAACAAAAATAATTACAAAGGGAGGGTAATGCAATGTAACGGCTATGCAAGTTTACATAAGATTCAGCCTTTTATGAAAAACGAAAAAAATAAAAGAGAAAAAAAATTGTGGAACAACAACAGAAGCAACAACGTTTCGGTTCAGTTGTTGGTGCGTTATTGTAAAGATACTGTACAATATGGAATCGTTATAAGTTTTTAAGTAAACTAAAAAAAAGGTAAAATACACGCGCTAAGCAAATGCATCATCGCATTCCACCTAATTCATCAGCGCAAAAATGAAAATGCATCAGAATGCGCACATGGATACTTTGTTAATACAAAGAGTATAAATTTAAAATGTAAAATGATTATAAATGGATATTATATGAAGCTAAATGAGAGGATTTTATGAATTTTGTAAACAACTTTGGCCAAGCCGAAAGAAACAAAAAAAGTACATATATTTAAAATTTAATTTTTTGTACGCGTGTCCATTTGCTGGTATTGGTTTTATCCACGCATGAGTAACTCCTGCTGGAAAATTGGTTTTAGAACTAGCAAAAAAAGTATTTTATAAATTACTTATTGTGCTCATTATAATGTTGTTTAATTCGTATTTTTTCCGAAATTGATTAAAAGTTATAGCAATGCTAGCCGAATACGATAATATATTTCCAATGACTTTTTTTGGTTCAAAAAAGTAGCCTTGACCTTATTCGTTCAGTGTTTTTATTTTCTTTATCTAGCAAACTAATATTGAAATATTTCGAGCTAAAAATGCATATCAATGTAAACAATATGGCGCTTAAAAATTCACGGTTATGAACCAAATTTTATTTCAACAGTTAAGCTTAGCATCCACAGAATCATTCATCAGATCATCATAGTTAACAGCCACATTGACTAACCTAACGAAGGCATGGAGCAGAAGGGTATTCTACGTACCCCATAATCGTAGTAACTTAAGGTAAGTGTGAAGGGAAGAAAAAAATCTTGACGAAGCTTGGCTTGTTGTGGATTAAATAACTGCCATATGATACATCACATCGCGTCACAAAATAAGTCGTGTAACGCAGCGGTAGCAGCAGTTACGTTACAACCACCGCATCCCCGTTTTTTTACGACAGTACTACAACAACTGTTTTCAATTCCTCAGGCACTCACAACTACTACGACCACTTACTTACTCCTTTTTACTCCTACAACAACAAACCATCTTCATTTAAGTCCAGGGCAAATATCTAGCCATCCAGCCACTCTCATTTTTAAAATGCTTCACTTCAGGACGCGGACGTACGCACTTATCAGCAGCATTGTTTGTATCATGAATCATGAAACGAAAAGTTGCGCAAGCCAAAATACGAAGTTATTCTAAAAAGAAAAGTGTAGCAGAATGAGCCACCACCACAATCCTTTCCTTTCCTTTCCTCTAAACCATGGTCCATGCCGTGATGATGATGTTGTTTGACGCTGCTGCTGGGTTACGTTTTTCTCTCAACTCAATTACATAGCTTACTGTGCTACTACTCTGCCACTGCTTCAACTTCTGCTCTTTTTTTATTTTTTTCAGCGCTATTACTGCAACTGTTCCTGTTCAGGCAAAAGTAAAGTTGTAAAGGCTTAAATGTACGATGGTGATGATAATGAAGATGGACTTCGCTCTATATTACAAAGCAGATGGCAAGTACGAAAGAAAATGAACAATCTGCAGTAACTTTTACGACGAATGATGCCCTTTTACAAGTGCATGTATAGAAAGAGTGGAGGAGAGTCAAAGATGAGAATGTTGTTGGGAAAGCTTTGTTTTCCCCTTTGGTAAAATGCAATTCTCAATGCCACTGCCATCAATAGAGGAACGCATTATTATATAACTGCACTCTTTCAAGTTTAACATGTAAACCAGATTTTTAAAAATCGACTTTTTAAAAGAAAAAGTGAAAAACGAAAGCCATATGAATTTAACTGGTTCCTCTCTTGGAGTATTACTCTGCGGTCTTCTTTTACAGAAGAGCAGGTCGTTTCCCTCTAATAAGGGATTGATATGATTATTGAATGCATCTTCTTTTACTTGCTCTCTTATATTAGATGAATGTATTTTTACTAATTGAAAAAGAAACTAGAGCAGACGTTAAAAGTGAAGTCCAAAAAAATCCAGACCAAATGTTATACTTGTGCAACATTTGAAACTGTATTTTTACAACTTTTTTTAAAAAGATATTTCAAAGAAGCCTTGCCTTGAGGGATTTATGTAATCTTTTATCAACATAAGGACGACGATGATGATGATGATGATATAATTCTCATCTCATTTTTAACGAAAAATGAAATGAGGACAGACGGCAGAGATACTGATACTTGATATTGTGCATGTAATAATGAATCACGAATGTAGTAATATCTGATCAGAATCTCTTTTATGAGGAGAAGACGTAAATGAAAAAGATCAGTGAAAGCAACCCTATCAATTACATTCAAAAGTCTTACTGTGAAATAATATAAATGCTCGACAACTGTTTATTTACATAAACCGAACGTCGTTGTCGACATAGTTTCTGGTTTTTTTAATCATCAAATAAAAGCTAAGTTAATAAAACGACAGACGGGAAGCATATTTAGCATAAAAGAATGACACCCAATTTACAGTATTATGCTTCCCCCGTTACCCGTACATACCTGTTGCAATTGACTTTTTTTTTGGGAAATTTAATGATTCATTGTTCAGATACTTATACAATTATTACTGATTATTAATCTTACCTGTTTCACACGATTCCGTTCCCGAGCATTTCTTCTGGCAACAGTGGCTGGCTGATGACCCCTCGCTGGTATCCCCAAATTCGAGAAGTTAATCTTTCGTTTGCACTTTGCACCGAATAAATCTGCTGCAGTTTGGCTAATGTTGGCGATGCTGGCGATCAAATTGGAGGTGGCGCTGTTCATACTACTGTTACTTCCCTCATTAGTTCCAAGAACCCCCCGACTACCATCACTACTGTTGTTGTTTTCATTATTGTTATTATTGTTGCTGGAGATGGCGGAGCCAGGAGCACATTTCCCCATGGAACCTGAATTGATTGTGATTGTGCTGTTTGGGGTGGAAGAGTTATGATTGGAAATAGGTGAGTGAATTGAGTTAGACCCACTTTGATGTACCCCTCCATACTTTACTGAAGAGTGTGAAGGAGTAAGGTTTCCGTTTATTCCTAAACCACCTGCACCGTTGACGATTGGTGAGCTGGTCCCCATTCCGATAGTCATTCCTGTTGCTCCACCGAGTGTCATTGAAGTGGCCATTTTCTTGCTGATAGGGTTTATCACAAACTTTTCTTAAAATTCATTAGAAACAGTACAAAACTTTTGTTGATCACGGTAACGAAAACGTTTTTGCCTTCTTCTTTCTTCACAGATATGATTATAAATGATTGACTTAATAGTATTCAGTTTCTTATTTGTTGTTGCTATATTGTTATCAACACTTCTTAAGAACTTCAGCTAATTTACATTAATACAGTTTTTTCCAGGAAAAGGATTTATTATTTCATTGCCCCAAAAGAATATTCTAACCACAACTGGCTCACATTTCCTGTTCTCGAACGATTCTTTATCAAGTAAATTATCTTGTCCGGAAATAAGAACTTATTTTTAAAAAGTTTCGCAACCGGGCATAAAAAAATAAGACACACAAGTTCAATATTAAAACTGCAGATAATACATACATATACATACGGCTTGCGTAATGCTATTCTTGCTTAAGTTTTTTTTTTCTTTTTTTTGAGAGACAAGACTGCGGCCAATAACTTTTCATTCCCTTTCCCTCTCCGGTTACGTTGGCTGACTTTTGATCAAGTCCATTTAAAAAATCCTTTAAAAACAATTCCTTTCGGGCAAATGATAATAATAATGATGGTAAAAGTATAAAATGCACAAAACAGGAGCACACAGCAGCACACGCTATATTTTATTCTTGCTGAATTCTATCTCAGAAGAAGACACAAGACAACTTTGTTCGCTCGCAAGCAAGCTCCTCGCGGTAGCAACTCTCTCGGCTTTAAAGTGAGGAGAGAAGGAGGATGTCAGAAAAAGAGGATTTTCGTTACAGTTGATGAGCAAAGAACTCGATCACGAAAGGGTGAAAAGGCACGTCCGGTGGTTGTGGAAGCAGTTTGGGAACTGACAAAAACGGAAAGAGGGTACGACTGACTAACTTGTAGTAGTGCTACTACTGCTTGCGCTTGCTACCTTAGCAAAATGTAAACGAAAGGTTGAGTTGAGTGAGTGGTGCAAATGAAAGGATGGTGGTGGTGGTGGTAGTGCGGTGGTTGTTGTTGTAATGATGGAAAAGAGACCTGAGTTTTCTATACAATAAGATGGAGAACCACTTGGTTCATGCTACTTGTCAAAAAAGCGTTCTTCTTCTTCTACTCCTCTCGTTTCACACAACAACGGTAGTGTGCATGGTTGAAGCAAATAACAGCAGCAGCAGAATATATAGTATTATTCATTTTCCTTCGTTAGTTTATGAACAAAATGGGCTTTGTTGTTAGTTTCCCAGCTCGATTGGCCAAGAGTGTTACAAAGAAAACTTCAAATATCAAATACACATGTGTGTGTAGTACTGTGCTTAATATTGGAATTGGAAGATAATGTAAAGGATAATGCAAGTAAACGAGAGATTTTTATTTTTCAAATTCAGAGGCAGCAGACCAGAAGAGGTAGTCGATAGGTAAACCAAACGAGAGAAGGCTTTCTTTTCAAATAACGATAGAGTGAGTGTGGTGGTGATTGTGAGAGGGAAAAAATGAAGGGAGAGAGAGAACGAACGGAGGATCGAAATGTAAAAAGAAAAAACGGACGCGGACGGATAGTTACACTTTAATAATGAGACAATGAATGGTGATTTACGTAGATTCCGCTCACAATAAATATTATATTTTACAATTCATGCGGTAGTAAGTAAGGTAAGTAAGCTACGAAAGAAGTAAATACGAAAACTAAATGAGCAAGGGAATAAATAAATATTGTGGAACATTTATTTTTATATCCAAGATTTCAATATTTAACGTTGCCTATTCAATATTATTCGCTCAAATACCAGTACGATTCCAAAATAACAAGATTCAATACATTGGCAAAGTCAAAGTGCTCTGGAGTTACTTATTATTAGTAAGTAGTTAGTTTACCGCAAGCGACTGTTGTTGTTAACTGGTGGTGATGAGGATGAGAATGCTGCTGATCTTCAGTAGTAATCGTAATAATAGCAAATGCAAGAGTACGAAATGGCGTTGAGTCTGTCAGAGTCAGTCAATTGGAAAATTCCGACTACCTGGCCTAGACCAGGCTTATAGTAAAGAAACTCTTCTTTATATATATGTGCTATAATGCTTTTCTTTTACAAAAAAACAATCTTTATTTTACTCACACTCAACGTCATCATTAAATAAGAACAAAACATTTTATTTCGGAATCTGCCTCCTCCCTCATTATCAATTGAGCCAGTAAATTTAAAAAAAAAGATACTTTAACTGTAAAAGTATCTGCAAAATTATGCTCGTTTTGATTGTTTTGGAGAATATCTGACTTACCTACGTAATTAACACAAGAACACTCGAAATATTATAATTATCTATTTGTAATGATATTTTCATCGTATCATGCTTGTTTAATTGGTTGTTCACATTGCCCCAAAATTGATAATTCCAAATATACATTGACATTGATAAAATAAATTGTTTTTATGCTAATAATGTTTACCATGATAAAATTAAAAAATATTAAAAAATAAATTTCATAAAATGTATTGCTGACATTTAAGGCCAACGAAAGTAAATGAAGGCTTCTTGCGATAGGGCAGTTTCCCGTTGCAATGGCTCACTTCGTTCTGTAATACAGCAGCAGCCAAAGCAGCGTCATCATCATCACCATATTATTATTCTTTATTCAAAAAAAGGGAAGAGTAGCAAAAGCAAAGGATAATGGTTTCTGTACGGATGGGATGTTAAACACGTTTTAGTTTAGCAAAAGCTTAAAGTAAAGCTTAATATTTTTTCTTTATAAGAATGTGAATGTTCCTTCTACCCCTACGTACGTACACCACCAGCGATGCAATGGCTGCTATGCTGGAATCTTTTGCGTAAAAGTCCACGCGACTCAAAGAGCGGATTACGCGTGCCTTTCCTTTCCATCCCTATTTATCCATATTGCATCCCTTACCTTCCTTACGTAACAAGGAAAATACAAGAAGGTTTTAGCTCGCTTCCTTTAAGCTATGTACGCAAATGATTAACAAAAAACGGTAGAAATAAATCCTGAATCAGCCTTTAAATTCCCGATTGCTTATGAATGTTCAAATATACTAAGGCTGGATATTTATCTAAAGGTATGACATTCTCCTTCACTGTTTCTAATTTCAATAGCTCTCAACCTTTTATCTGTATTTATATAAAAGAAGTTAAAAGTACCAGAAAACCATCATCATTCTATTCTCATCTTTACTAGAACTTATGTAAGGGAATTATTATCCCTACCTACACGGGCATAAATATCTAACAAATCTTACCACTACTGCGCTCCTGACACTGAACTGACAAACATTACTGCATCCATCCATCCATTCCTACCTTAACTTCGTTAACTTACCTTAATGGAAGTCTCTCTTTTTTTACTACAGACGCATTGCATGAGATGAATGACACTTCTTTCTCAACTAAAAGTGAGTGGGCCTTATTTAAAGATTTTTTCGAGAGAAAAAAATACTCTTCCTGTGTGCCCAAAACTTTGGATATCCAGCAGAGCCCTTTTATATTCATTTTAGATTCAGTCAGTCAGCACTTTTTTCTCCTGTCATTCTTTCTTTCTTTCATTCAAAATGGCATGTCCAGCTTTTATATTGCATTGGGATGATGACATGATTGCTTTTGATAAAATATATGATCATGATGATGATGAGAATAACAATGAAAGAGGAAGGAAGAATAGGTTCGGAGCTGAGCTGAAGGGACTGTCTCTTCTCTCTACCATGATGATCATCCTAACTGGAACACTTTGCTTGTATTTTCAGAAAACGTGCCATTCAGGGAGTTTCCTCTCTCTTCTGTTCTGTGCTCATCCCATCACACTATGCAGCAATGCAATAAATATTACGCAGAGCTTTCAATAGCGAAACTGTCAGCCTTGCACAACTTTTTGTTATCCAGTTTAAGTTCTGCAATTCATAAGTTTTCCCATTTACTATATTATATAACTTGCTTCCGCTCCTCTTTTTCTTAAATAGCTTACTACCAGAAAACCAAAGACGGTTATAGTTATTATTCCTATTTAAAATTCGTTGATAATAATTTTTACCTTGTTAACTGTTTAAAATAGTGCATACAAGTAAACGAAAACATATCCCATAGATACTCTTTATCGCTTATGTTTAGTTTTTGAAGACACTCTCGCTCTTCTCTCTCCCTCTATCTTTATCTCTTTTTCTCGAACAAAACCATTTCACCTGGAGATTCGCAGCAGCAAGTCAGAAACGAAACAATGGAGCGTGCTCAACTGAACAAGGTAGGATGGGTAAATGCGCTGCTGCGTTCTCTGTCCTCTTTCACTCAACTACTTAACTGCATCTGTTAAAACTTTGT
The DNA here is from genome assembly GCA_027744475.1 of Lepidocyrtus cf. sotoi NNG-2020. Lineage (NCBI taxonomy): Eukaryota > Metazoa > Arthropoda > Collembola > Entomobryomorpha > Entomobryidae > Lepidocyrtus > Lepidocyrtus cf. sotoi NNG-2020. Next base: position 1,391 of record JAHZNJ010003077.1, on the reverse strand, counting down.
AAGTTTTTGAATAGATAACAAAAGCCGCTGCTTCAATAATGTAAAAACAAAAAAAGTTCATTGTTGCCTGAATAAAAGCTTGGAGGATGTGGAAGTGTAATAAGTAGTTGTAGTTGTAAAGTGAAGTCGAGTTGAGTAAGTCACAGGCCAATAAGCCTGATATAAAAAAGAGCGGATAATGTGCCATACACAGCAACTTATAAGCTAGAAGAAAATAATAATGATAACCACAACATAGCCTCCTTTCAAAGTGTCTTGTGATCATGCATTCTACGAAAAACCGTCTAAATTTAAGACAGACAAAAAGAAACAAAGGAGAGACATTATACTACTGCTTCCGAAAAATCCTGTCATTCAAAAAGATTTTGTTATGTAATGTTAAAATTCAAAGTTAAATGACAAACAGTTCCTTCTTCTATCGTTTCACATTTTCATACCCACTTTTGTTGAATCATGTTTGTCTAACTTCAAGATTAGAGGTAGCAAAATGTTTAGTAAGATATTGAGAGAGGATTACTTCTCTGATGGAGTGCAGGCAAAAATAAAACAAGGCTTTTCTATTACATAAATATATGAACCACATAAATTGATCATGACAAAGATGAACAATTTCTCATCAAAACCGTAAATTTTGAATTAAGAAAATAAACAAGGAAGGGTTTATAAGCTTGCTTCAAATTATACATAGATCGGGCGTGTCTTTAAGTAAAAATATAAGTTCAAGTACAAAGCCAGACTTTTTTTAAAAAAATGATACAATGATCATGATGCTAATAACAGCAGAAATAAATTGACATAAAGTGCATCAAAACGAAAATTACTATACAGCAATAATATATTGCACCATTTATTTTTCAACTTGAAACTTCCTGTAGTTGTAAAAGTTTTAAACAAAAGACGAGGAAATCACCGTATCTAATATTTATAACTCTGGGTTGTTTCGCTATTGGAATGAAAATACCAAATGTGCAGTAAAGGTTTAAAATGTTTTCAGGAACGCACCGAGGCGCAGGCGCAAGCAACACAACAACAATCATTCATAATGATGAACGATGAGCTGCTTTACTCGGTTTTAAGTTTTAAGTTGTACTGTTTCATTGTTTGCTCTCTCTCTTTTTCTGAAGTCAGACAAAATTTTTCCTTTCTTCCCTCCACTGCCCCTGTCTCCTCCTTATTTACGTTGGCAGTGGTGGTGGTGGTTGTATATTAAATGAGTAGTGGAGGAAAAAAGCAAGTAAACCACGGAGTAATTTCGAGTAAGGTACAGCAGCAGAAGCAAAAGCTGAGGAAATACAAAATGATGATGAGCGTAAAAGTAATCGTCGGAATCATCATCATCATGATCGTGAGCTCATATATAAGTGTGTACCTAGCAAGCAGCTCTATTGTAC
>JAHZNJ010003076.1:0-15277 GCA_027744475.1 Lepidocyrtus cf. sotoi NNG-2020 | reverse complement strand
TAAGATAAATCCTTTGGTAGGGTTGTAGAGAATTAATTTCTCTACAAGATAGCACCAATTATTTATGCAAATTTTTAGATCACATGGTATCGTATACTTGTTAGTTAGCGGAAGAAGTCAAAATTAGTTTGTGGTTGCTGCTGCTGTGTGTGGCGTTTCTTGATTAGGAGATCTTTCCTATTGAATTAAAACACGACCTTTGAAATGAAAACCTTTTTATTTTTGACACAACATTTAATGGCGTTGCATAAACCTCGATATAGTTCCAACAACTAATCTACTATAAAATTTTGAGTGAGTCCGATTTGAAAATAATCCTTTTGTATATTTCTAAATTTAATTTAATAAATAAATTTATTAATAATGCATGACCAGAGAAATAAATATTGAAAACCTTTATTTTTTAAAAATTAGTAAATAAATTTGAGCTTTGCTTCGAAGTGGATCTATCTCTATTTAATCTATCTCTCTCTATCTCTATTAAACAAGCAAAGTTAATTCAATTTTTGTATTTATTTTGCCTTCCTTCTTCTTCCTTTTAGTCTTTTGATACTTCTTTGCTCTCCTTCCTTTTTACTCCTTCTTTGTTTCCGTTCCGCTTGATTTCTTTGTTTAATAGCTCGAAAAACCAAAAACCTTTTTAAAATATAGAAGCAAAAGTAGAAGCAATAGCAGAGGAAACGACAACAACAATAAACAGTTAGGTTTACGTGTGTTAACTGCTGCTATTTACAGTATCACACTCTGTTGTTTTATTAAACGATTAAGCCCATAATAAAGCCAAGGTTGAATGAATGACTGGCTCTCTCTGGTTCTGCTACTGCTACCGCTGTTAAAATAGTTTTGTCTTTATATATCCCATATTCCATTGATTTCTCTGAAGGAAGCAAAGTCAGATTATTTTTCTGTAATTTTGTGTCACTTTAAGAAAATCTACATTTTACGTTGCCGTTTTTAATTTTTAAGATAAATAGATTTCGCTACTTTTGCAGGTACTAATAAAAAAAATTAAGCTGTAATAGTTTACGATAAATTTAGTGAAAATGATCACTAATATTTAATGTTTCATCCTAATTTTAGCTAATAACAGTAATCTCATCACATCAGTAAAGTCACGTGGATCCATCCATCGCAGCATCATGAAGAATTTATCATCATACTAGCTTTACTGTGGATTTAGATTTATGCTTGACTGCTTGAAAACTGACATGAAATATTTTTTACTGGAAAAGCTTTTTTCCTTAGATTTTTTTAGCTAAAGCTTCAGTTTTTCTCTTTTTCTTTTGCTCCCTTTTTTATAATCATGGCTGTTGATACTGAAGATGCTCATATGTCCGTTCTTACGGCAGTTTAAAATGGGGGACATTAGGAATTTATTACGGTTTCATGCTACTTGTTAAGGAATCTCTTTCTCAACTTTTTTCTTTCTGCTTGCTTCCTCTTCAGTCTATATCTGAGCTTCTCTACTTTTAAAATTTTAAATGTATGTGGCAATGGCAATGATAATAGTAAAATTTGTACCGTTTTTTGATACAAAATGTCATTTTTCTAAAGATACTATTTGTGTTTGAAAAGAGCAAGAAAAAAACACGCTCTTCTCATTTTCATTCATTCTTTTTGCAACAATATTCTCTTTTCAACGTATTATACCTGCCTACTTTACTTTTACAAGAAAATAAGAGGAACAGTGTTGTTAGCTTGAGGTAAAGCTAAAAAAGACATTGCTTGTGTAAATATTCGAGCCTTTCCATTTTTGTTTTTCCGTTTAAAGCCAAACCTTCTCAATTCTCATTTTCTCCTATTTTTTGTAAGCGTTCGTGGTGATGGTGCTGCTGCTAACCAAATGTTTCTGTCATAATAACTTATTAATTGATCCGTTTTTTCTCGAGCGAACGTTTGCATTTTTGATTATAATCTAAAATTAAATTTTTTTTTGCATTGATTGATTGATTCATTCTTACGTTATCTTTGTTGCTTGCTTGTTACTGTTAATTTTTTACAGGCTTCGTCGCCTTCATCAAGATGAATCTACGCTAAACAGTCAGCCACAGATATCTCTGTCGTAAGTAAACTGCAAAGCAAAGTCATCAATGGCTGGTATGCATAAGAAATGTTAATTGAAATGATTAAATTATTGATACACTCAGAAAGGCAGCAATAGCGACCTTTCTTCTTTCCTTGAGTTACTGAAGTAGTTATCAACAATAGATCCAAAATACTAATGCTTCGGAATTCTTAACAAAATAATTAGATGAAGTTGAATCCAATTACAAAACTATGAGGGAAACATTTTTCATTTAAATTCAAATAAATTTATTGCTTGAGTGCACTGATGCACAACTGTGCATCATTAATAAAACACTTTATATCGGTCATTATTGCAAATATCATCTTCTCGTCATCATCATTCTCAGTGGCTGCCGTCGTATTTCTAGCAATTACTCATCCACATCATTATGAGTCTTTCTTAGCTGTTCAGTGTACTCCTTCTCAAGCCAACCCGTTTGTTGATTCATCATCATCGTCCAAAACAATATTCCTTCAGTGAACGAGAAAGAGAGAGAAAGTCGACAGCGAAGGTGGTTAGACAACATTAGTGCTTTGGAATAGTTTATATTATCGTGGTGGTAGGTAGGAGGTAGTGTTTTCATATTGTGCTTGGTGCTCGGCTCTTACCTTTTTCTCCTTTGCTCGTACTTACTTTGTAGTACTGAAAAGCTGGAAACTGAGACTGACTTAAGGATGCAAAACGAGACTTAATTTGAAACTCAAGTCAAGCAAAAGCCAAAACCCTGCCATAATAATAATATCTTTAACAGCATAAAAAAGGTGTATGAAATGCCACAAACATTACAAATCACATCAGGTCGTACAATGCTCTACTTTTTTCAACAAGACTGTTAGTTTAGTAAAAATTAAAGGTATTCTTCTTCTTATTCTTAGGTATCGTGAAAAGAAGAAGAAAGAGAAAGAAGAAGTGTGTAGAAAAGGAAGCAAAGAAAGAAAAGGAGGGAAAGTAAGTTGGTTGAAAAAATAAGACGTAAAGTTTATAGTTTTGCTTGATTTCTTCATCGCTGCTACTTGGCTTCTCTTTCTCTGCGTGACTGTTTCTCTTCATGTAGCTAATACGAAAATAGTAGCGGAAAAATAACAGTGATGTTTGCGAATGTATAGTATATTTTGATAATTAACAACCTAGCTTTACACATTATGACATCTACCTTACACACTTTACATGTTTCATATTTTTTTGTATTACGTTGTTAAAGTTGCAATAGAGTGTTCGTTTATTCACACATGTACAAAGGTTGATTAACCAGCTCGCATTTGCCGAACATACTATAAAGCGACGACAATTACTCAGAAAGTAAACGAGAAGGAAGGTGTATGAATGAATTTATTCAATATTATGAAGACAGAAAAGGAAAGAAAAGAAAGATACGAAGAATCGCAGCAGTTAAACAGCATCAGCGGTAGCAACATTGTAAGCAGCTGGCTCTCTTTTTCCTTCCATCATTATCATACAAAACAGTTTTACTTACAAACATCACATCATAACGGCTCAATTCGCTTTCCTTTCCAAAGCAAATGAATGTCTTCTCGCTCAAGTTGTGTGTTAGAAAGAAGTGAAAGCGTTCACATTGATAGTGTGGCTAGGAACGGCAATGCTAGTGATGGTGGTGGTCGTAGCGGAAAATGGTCGTTTTCAGTTGAAGAAGAAGAAGGAAGAGACCAAACAAGAAAATGTTATAGAATACCCTGCTATTAAGCTGCTGCTGCTGTTTTTGCTGTTGTATGATATGAGCTGTGTAATACTATAACTGCAAAGACGAGAAAATAAGTAAGAAACTTTCTCTCCTTCCATTTTTGGCTTGATTTTGTATTTGCAACTGCTTTTGCCTTTCATTGATTCCTTTACAGTGAATGGAGTAGAGGGAAAAGGACGAGACAAGACAAAACACGATGGAGAGCAACAGCAGCAGAAGCAGCAACGAAAGCAGTAAAGTGAGAGTGTTCGCTAAAATCGCTCCAGGAGTTTATAAGCTTTTGGCCTGGCCTGTTGGCCTAGCTTGGCTTGACTTGTCTACCAGGAGGAAGGTCTATTACCATTACTTTTCTTTTGGAAACGAGAGAAAAAGAGAGAGAAAAAGCACAGCAGCAGCGCTTTAAAGGAGAAACAAGAAAAAGGAGAAAGCTTATAAAATAATATAAAAGCGATACATATTTTTTTCTTCTTCGTTCGTGTCTGTCTTTCCTTTTCATATTAAAAATATGTATGGGAGCACGTACATCATCAGGAAAACAATATTTTATAAAAATGGAATTCAATGCGATGCAATGTTGTCCATTGGACCGGTCTGTTTGGTTCACTCGCACTCTTCTCTGCCAATATGCCATTGCCGCCGCTGCTACTGCTGCTCTGCTTTTTGGCCTACTTATTTGTCGATCGATCTGCATTACAAATGTTATTTATAAAAAGTGAGCTTGGGATAAGTCAGGGAAGAAACGTCTTCCTTATTCTTGAGATAGATAGTCCTTCTTAACCACTCACTACTGAATGGAATGATATGATAACGAAAGAGATGAGTAGAAAGAAAGCAATGATTTAAAGGAAGTTCCCGAGTTGATATTGCTCGTTTTTTTCATAATACAACTATTTCTTTCTTGAAATGTTCTTTGATATGAGCTTGTTTTGAATAAAAAATATTTAAATGGAGGAAACCAAGCAGTTCCAAGGAAAAGTAAAAGTGGAAAAATCTGTCCCCAGCAGCTCAACATTTTCAATTATTATGCCACGAAGAAATTATATCAAAGTATAATTTGCAAATTAATACAAGATATGATCTAGTGTTTTTATTGTACTATACAATACATGTATGCCAGGCTAAATTCGAAAAAAAAACAGTAAAATGCTTTTATAAAACGGATGAGTGTCTTATCGTTTGTTTATTAGACGAAAAATTACTATTTTTTTTATTTATTTTTTTTATTTATTCTCTTTATTGCAGACTTTGTTGTATTACAAGTTCTTATTTCATACAACATTGTCCATATAATCTAATCTACTAACTTAACTATGGCACTTGGCCGCGACAGTTGGGTAAAGAATACTATATGACATTAATACGATTATTTAGGTAGATAATAGATAGACTCGTTTCGTTTTTCGTTACAAAATATTTATACGAAGAAAATATTTTATGTTGTGTTGCTGCTGCTCTGCTGTCTTCATTGGACGTGTGGAGGTCAGATCACATTTTGTTCCAATTTTGTTTCTTCTGCGCTTTTGCATTTATGCACACGCTCCTTTCTGCCATGCTGCTATTGTGTTTTGTTTTTCTAGTTTTTTCTACGCTGTTGGAAATCAAGCTGTGCTAGAGTAGAGAGGTCGAGACGGGAGTTTAATGTCAGAGGAAAAGGAGGAAAAGTAGGAAAAAAGAGAAGTTACTCCTTCAAAACATAAATATTAATAATACAAGTAGGGATCTCAGAATGAAGCTTCATTTATTACTTTCGGGAATGAAATAACGTTTCGGGAATGGGTCGGGAACGGTTCGAGAATGAGCGTAATCACATATGATGCACAAACTCAAAATTTTTTGCAAGCTACAGAAAATTCATACTTGTCCCCGACGATCTACTCACAGCAGTTGATGCATGAGAAAACATTATACATCTAAGGATCAATTCCCGAACCATTCCCGATTGTTTCCCAAAAGTATATTCCCGACTTTTCCCAACGTTCCCGAACAAAACATTTCCCGAAACTGCGATCCCTAAATACAAGGCAATGAAGAAGTGACTTTTCCTCATGTACGTATTTATATCCAATTCCAATTTAAGTTGTTTTGCAAAGTAAACGAAAGAGGAGTACACAGCAAAACTTATAAAATGTTTTAGTTTTTCATAATGGAGAGATGCAAAAAGATAAAATGGGAAGAAGGATATAATGTGAGGGAAAAGTTGAGTTTCATTCATTCATTCCCTTTTACTTTACTCACTTGGTTCTGCTTTTGTTTATTCTGGTTTTTACTTGTAATTGAGAAGAAAAGTCCATCCTTTTTTAAATAGCAGAGTGTGGCTGGGTAGTATTAGGAAGTTTGTATGTAAGTAAGTAATTTTCTTTCTCTGATAGGGAGCTTGAGTCGCAGTCTGATGGACTGGAATTCGATAAATATCTTGTAGATCGGAGTAGGCAGATAAGTGCAAGAGGAGAAATAGAAGGAAATGGACAGATGAAGATGAAAGTATGTATAAAGTCATAAAAGGGAATGGAATGACAGAGATGGAATACGGAGAAGTGATTGAGCATGAATGTGTGAAAAAAGAATACTTGTGACATTACTTGTCTTTATAAGAGAAAAGTATGTTTTGCTGGTTTAAAGAACTTAAAATTTGGAAAGTTTACAATTTAAATTGTTTAAAACAAAAAAGACCTAATATACCTGTGTTCAAATAGCAACTGACAAATTGACAATAACATTATTGTCGCTTTATTATTTTAGCGCATAAAAAATAATCCATATAATATTCAACTCTATTGAAATTTCGTACTAAAAATTATTCAAAAAATCAAGATTTTTTCGGTTCTGGTTTAAATTTTTATACAATTAACACTAGTCAATGGTGTTTTCTCTTAATTTACAAATTTGGATTAAAGTATTTTAAAGCAATAAAGGACTCTTACAAGCAATTATATAATCTGCTCATTGATTTACTAAAATAAATTGTATTAAAAATTATTTGACGTGTGAATATGAAAAGTGAGACAAACTCGTGTATTCGGGGCCTGGAAAAAGGAGTGAGTGAAGGAGAGAAGACCTGTAATAATATAACACAACTGGTGCTATAGTACTCTCATACAAAACGCTGTACGTCAGCTGCTGTGGCTTAAGCAAAAGCAAAAAAGAAAGGAGTGGAGTTCTCTCTCTTCTGTTTTAGTTTCTTCTTCAGTTAAGCGCAGCTCAACCAACAAAACCAGTCTTTTTTGCTTTCTTTTTTCTTCTTCTACAATCCGATTTCCTTCTCTGCTACGCATATTTATGCTGCTATGCAATATCGTGCCAAGTTGGCTTTGCTCTTTTGGAATTGAGTTGTGCCGAAAGCAGCAGCAGTAGCAGCAGGAAAGTAGGTTTTCTTTTGCAGCTTTGTGAAGGTTATTGCATAACAACAACAAGAAAAATGTGAGTGGAAAGGAGTGAGTGAGGTGGAAAGGTGAGCTGAAGTTTGAAGTTTGTATTTGAGGTTTTAGTGAAACGGTAAATAATCATTATGTGAGTGCGATGCATCCTGTTCCTGTTTGGATTGCTGCTGTTGCTGTGTTGTTTTGGCTTTGTATTATGATGTGTGACTGTAGTGGTATGAAGTGGAGCGGAGAAGTGGAGAGTAGAAATATTCTCACCCCGCTATGTGATATGCACTTCAGCTGGGCTAACGCTTAACATAAAGTGCATTTGATAAATACCCCTCAATGTTATGCTATTGCCGCGCGGAGTGCATATCTCTTGGCACCCAGCGAGTAAATAGGTGTTTGCAGAATTGAAAATGACAGCTATATAGTTTTGGTTTTTACTGGATTACTTCTACTTTGACTTTTCTTTCTTCCTTACTTTTAGTATACGGATCAATTCGTTTCTTTCTTCACGTTGTCAGAAAGTATCAAAAGAGAAATGCATCGAAAATAATATAATACAGTAAAGTGAATTATATAATTTCATCGATGAAAGAAAGAAACAATAAATATAATAAAACGTAAATTGAATCGAATGTTAAGTAATTCGTCATTCATCATGGTGTTTATGTTAGAAGTTGGTTTAATAGGTAAATATCATAGCTAAAAGGCAAATACAACGGCGTTCTTTAAAAAATATTTAATAAAACTACAGATTTTGCACGCCTTTGTTTTCGCTTTTGAAAATGTTCACCTGACACCTTTACCTGGTGCATCATAATTTTTTAACTTAATAGTATAATGACCACGAGATGCAACGTAAAATGCTGTGTTTTACCTGACTGTATATAAACTTTTTGACAGAATACTTTGTGAGTATTTTGTACACACACAAGGAAAAGGAAAACAAATATAAATTCATATAATATATAGTTATTATTGCTACTTTATAACTCATAAAAGTTAACTCTTTGTGAACATTAAAGAGAACAGACAAGTTTAACTAAAAGTTCTTTTATCTTTCGCTTTTTTAACAGACTCCTTACTACACTACTGCATCTTGTACATATACTTCACCATCTTCACCAGCTTAGCTTTGCAAAACTTGGCTTACTACTAATCGTTGCATCTGTCTACTAGATATTTTAGCACAATATCTATAATTTTTAAAAGGACTTTAAAATAGGATTATAGAAAGAATAGAATCAGAAGGCGAAAGAAAAATGCTGAATGTTCATTCGCATGTATATAAAAACCAAAGCCAAGTCAGTTTCTTTCGTTTTTTCTTTCTTTCTAAAAAGACGAGATTTTTTAAGAGATTATTTTTTTTAATCTCCACAAAATTCATTCTTTGCCATCATCATCTTCACTCACATGAATATCCCAGGGCTTGTAGAGTGTTTTGGTGGTAGTTTTGTTATTCAGTTGCTTATCTCAACCTTTTTTCTTCCTTCTGCTGGAATTGATGATAATATTATGATGATGATTGTGCTATTATAGCAGCATTTTATGAATACTTTTTTGTAATTTTTCTGCAACCATTATTATATGCATTGCGCTGGCATGGCCTGACTGACTGCTTTCAATTTCTATATTGTGGATTTATGAAATGCTTTGAAAATTGACATGGGTATGAGAAATCGTTGTGGTATAATAATTTTTGACCCAGAGAGGCTCAGCAGAGTATAAAAACATTTTTTATCACTTCAAATGGCTTTGAATGAGAAGATAAATTTAATATGGTTCTACTTTTGAAGCAAGTGCAACCAGTAACTTAATCTATCTGTAAATTGTGTTGTACGATTAATTTTCTGTCGAAGGATTTTTTGAGGTATCTTTTTGAAGATTGATTAATATTTATGTCCGGTAAAAACATTTCGGACTTTAAAATTAACTCAATGATTAAATAACGACTTTAATGATTTAGATAGAGTGGAATTACATTTTTACTATTTAGAAATTGTAAATAAAATTGAAAACTGCAACATATGAATAATGAAATTATCATTATATAATCCTAATTTGTAATATAATAATGGTCCATTTCGTATTATAGGCAAAAATTAACACACCAAAATTAAAAATTTTGTAGAATTGTATGATTAAAGGTCGATTAAAAATGTATTTTGAATCTAATGTTGTAAATACAGCGAATTCAAGGGTAACTATAGCTGACTAAGCTTTTACCTATCTGAAGTTCGGAAATTAATAATTGTTGCACAATCATAATAAAAGCAAGGAAAGTACACAAAACATTTATGTTTCCCTTCATTACTGTGAGTTAGCAAACATATTTTTCCATTTCTTTATTTGTCCTTGTTTTATCAAAATATAAATTACATTACTTCATTTGTAAAATGAAAATTTTTGGAGAAAAAACACTTCATTTCTTAATCTAGCCGAACCGGAAACAAATTTTAAAGAAAGAATGACATGATGGTGTAGTAAAAAATACTTTCAACAAACTTTCGTATTCCACGACAGTAAAACTTTGTTAACTATTTCATTGCAGATTAACTAAAAGATTATTAAATTATAGGCCATTTTGCAGATTAATCATTGGCAGTTTATAAATCACAATGCAATACAATTTTTTATGAATTTTTATACCAATGCCGCTTCTATTATCACTATCACTGCTGCTGGTACAGCTGTTGCTCGGTAGGCTCGGTGTTCTTGCTCGGTAAGAACAGAGAACAAGACAACACACAACCGTTTCTACAAAACTCCCAAGCTGAACTGAACCTTTTGAAGAGAAATTCTTACCAAAGACATTCAAAACGAACACAGGAGAAAGAAGAAAGGAACTAGAAAGTAGAACTGATTGCTCTCTTTCATGAATGTAGGTTGCTCTGGGATATTACATGCCAGCATAGCCTTTGAATGGAGAAAAAGTTTCAGCACCAGCAGAAAGTAGAAGCAACGTAAACAGAGTAGACCACAGTCAGATGAACACTCACTTACTACCTATTTGATTATTTTACTGATTTCCTTCTTTCCTCTTCTCAACGGCTCAAACAAAATAGATTTTCTACAAAAACTTTGTCCACAACCCTGAAAGCAAAAGCAGTAAAAAAACAAGGCAAAATAATGTTTGAGCTCGGTTTGGTTGGAATCTGCAAATAATTTAACGTTTTCGGTCAGAATTCTCAAAATTTGGCATTATAATTACTTGGGACGATACATGCTCTACAGTATCTCCGTATTTCGGTATTCTAATATTTAAAATTTACATCAAAAGGGAAGAAAGTACGAAAAAATTTCATCAGGATCATTTCATGTGCCCGGATGAAATACGATGACCATGCAGCCCTGTACGATGCTATAACTTTGAATGAACTCCACAAAATGCACTCTGTGCCATCATCACCATCATTTTGATGTTGTTGTTGTTGTTGAATCCCTTGTTTTGTGTTGTGCTGGTAGTTGTGTTATACATACGCAGTTGCTTATATTAGCTAAGGCCTTTCTTCGGTTGCTACTGGTCTTGCTTCCATTTCTTCCTTCAGTTGTTGACTTTTCTTTAATATGCTGTGAAGTGAAATTGGAGCTGAAGGCAACGGCCGAAGCCAGTCCTGCCCCGGATTTATACATGGCCTGACTGACTGCTTCCGATTTCTATATTATGGATTTATTAAATGCAAGTGCAAATTGACATGTGGATAAGAAATCGTTGTCCTAAATTAATATTTGACCCAGAGAGGCTCAGTAGAGTATAAAAACCTTTTTTATCACTTCAGATGGCTGTAGATGAGAAAATAAATTTGATGTGGATCTAATTTTGCAGCAAATGAAATCAATAATCTTGTCTATCAGCAACTTTTGTTGTAAATTTAATTTACGATAGTTAGTATGCTTTAGTATGATTTAGTACGACATAGCCCATAAATATCTTGTCTGATGATAAATAATATTGTCCGATAAAAACATTTCTGCCTTTAATATATTCAATGAATAATTTACAATTTTGATAATTCAGATAGTTTCAATTACATATTATTAGTTTAGAAGTTTTCAGAAAATTAGGAATTGCATGATAATATAATTAAAATATTACATTTTTTATTAATGAAGGAAATAATTATTATTTAATGGACATTTATCATAATACGCTGCATGTGGTATTAGATAGACAAAAATTAAGACACGAACTGTGCGATTAAAAGTCAATTAAAATATATTATTTTAAATCTAATATTGTAAATATTGCAGGTACAAAGCTTTAATTTAATTGGACAAAGTGTGGCCACATCCATCTAACGATGTAACAGTTAGCAATTGTTCCACAATCATAATAAAAGCAACGAAAGTACACAAAATATTTCTCTTCATTACTGTGAGTTAGCATATTATTCCATTTCTATATTTGTCCTTAATTTATCAAAATACAAAATTGCATTTTACTTCATTTGTAAAATAAGAATTTTTTGGAGAAAAAAACCATTTCATTTTTTAAGCTGGCCGAATACAGAAACAAATTTTAAAGAAAGAATCACATGCTGGTATACCAAACCAAAAAATACTTCCAACAAACTTTCGTACTCCACGACAGTAAAACTTTGTAAACTATTTCATTGCAGGCGCAGTAAAAGATTATTTGTTATAGTTTCTTCTAAAGATTAATTATTGATCATTTATGAATCACATCACAATGCAATAAAATTGTTTATGAATTTATATACCAATGCCACTTCGATTATCACTATCACTGCTGCCGGTACAGCTGTTGCTCAGCAGTGAAAGCAAGAGCAAAGAACAAAGAGCACACACAGCCGCTTCTGCGAAACTCCCAAGCTGAACTGAACGTTATGTAGAGAAAGCTTTGCGAAAAAACATTCAAAAGCAACAGGAAAAAGAAGAAAGGAACTAGAAAGGAGAATTGACTGCTCTCTTTTAAAAAGATTTTATGAGCGTAATATGCGTAGAATGTAGGCTCCGGCTGCTTTGGGATACTACAAACTAGTATGGCGTTTGAATGGAGAAAAAAGGCTCCAATACCAGCAAAAAGTAAAAGCTAAGTAAACAGAGTAAAGCACAGACAGACGAACACTCACTGACGACATATTTAATTCATTTCAAGATTGTTTTCCTCTTCTCTGTCTGCTAACGGCTCAAACCAGATAGATTTTCTACAAAAACTTTCTCCACAACTCTGAACGCAAAAAAAGTAAAGAGCAGAGCGATGATTAAGCTTGGTTTGGTTGGTAAAATGCCAAATAATTGAAATTTTACGGTCAGAATTCTCAGAATATACTTTAAAATTGCTCGAAACGATCTTACCTCCGTTTAGCGGTATTCTAATATTTAATATTTACACCAAAAGGAAAAGAAGTATGAAAAAATTTCATCAGCATCATTTCATGTTTCCGGATGAATAACGATGATCATGCAGCTCTGTACGATGCTATATCTTTGAATGACGAGAATCTTGTTATATCACACGAATGGGATCCACAGTGGAGGAGTGCCGTTCTTGCTTGGACTAGAACCCTTGTAGCCCTCCGCCATATTCTGGATGATGGAATGGAATAATACAAAATCATCATGTTGAGTAAGAGCAGGTATTTAAGCTTCAGGGTATCAAATTAAATACAAATTGCTTAACTATTGTGAAAAACAATTATCATGAAGTATTTCCTATCTCCGTTAGTCCGCTAACAACTTCCTATGTTGACACTCATCCTCAAGTAAAGTCCTTGGTTGGTGGTCCCATAAGTCTTGCACAGTTGAAGGAGTCGGCTCTAAGACTTTGGAAGAGGATACGACGTCGTTGTAGCGAAGGATGCTCAAGTGGATCGAATGCGGTGCCGCATGAAGACGTAGCTTATGGTCATGACGGTGTTTATTTTATTTCATGTCCATCTCAGCCGTTCTTCCTGCCGTTGTCTCGGTCGGCTTAAATCTATCTGGCAGCCAGTCCCTGGACGGAAGTCAAATTGGAGGGAGTAGCATAGTAAGGAGCTCGCTGACAAGGGGAAATTTCAAGTGGGGCAGCGTCGCATCCAACGTCTCCGGCTCTATTGGGAAAGCATCCACGTCAACTCTTGCCAGCATCATCGCAGGTCTCTGAACAGACACGATAAATATCGTGTTGTGTCTGATGATCGGCGCATTTTTTTGTATTTTGCTATGGAAAGAATTTTTTGTTTCATTCTATCTTCATTCTCAGGATTAAATCACTTAAATCTTAAACGGGTTGGTTTAATTTTTCATTAAAAAATTTTTATCTTTTAGATTTCCATTGTCTAAATTTCTTACCATCTGCATTTTTTAATTTTATTTTCTGTATCACTAGATTAGTAGATAGGGTAGGTATTAAAGTGAGATTAAACTTGTTACAATATAAACTAGAAAACTGATAAGACCAATAAAAAATTAGTATAGAGATAATATCATCTTCATCTAGAGCTAAAGCTACAGCTACACAGCTATAACTTCATTGATTCAATTGACAAAATGAGTGGGATAGAAATCATCATCAAGAACAGCAGCAGCAGCAGGCAAAAGGAATCCAAGTAGGGAACAGAGGAGAAAATGAAATCAAAGACGGGATTGACGAGCTCATCAACCAAGAACGTGTTGTAATCTTCTTCAAATCGACTGGTCCTTACTATGATGATGCCAAGAAAGTAGGTTTGGGCAAAATTCTTTTTCATTCCTTTTTCTTACTCTAGAAAGTGAAAATTTTTAATTTCACTTTCTGTTTCTAATATTTTGGAAGGTTTTTGATAAGCTGGGGCAATCCTATAGTTTGGTGGAGCTCACTGAGCATCCGAATCCTAAAAAATGGTTAGAGGAAGAGATATTTCAGCTTTTTAAAGGAGGAGAAAAGAGAAAGCGTACGTATGTATAGCAATGTAATAACGGTTTTTACTTTCAACTTTTATCTTAAATAAACATGTCGTGCTATGAGTAGATGAAAGAAAAACATTTATAAAAGGCAAGAAAAAGGAAAGCAATATGAATTGATTTGATGACAAACTGAAATTGAATTCAAAAATTGGTAAAAGCCAAATTTTCCAAATTAAACTTAATTAACTTCATTATTTGTTGTGTGCTTTTACGATTGGAATGTGTTTTTAGAACAACAATGGATACATAATAATATAATATTGGTCAACTGGTAATTGATTAAATTTATTAAGTAAAACTTAAATGGTACATAAGTTTCTGGTTGTAATCGTAAAGTTTAATAAGAGTAGGTTTGTCTTCATTCCGTCCGATAAATTAAGATTTTATGAGTTATTTAAAGCAGAGGTTCCACTACGACTTATATGCTAGGTTGAGCTTATAAACTGAGCCTGCTTACTCGTTTCCACTATAAGCAGTAAGTGGCACAGAGTAGTGACTTGTCACAAACTTTGGCTTAGACTATCAGCGGCTTTTCTCTCGTTTCCACTATACAGCTGAATCATTGAGCTCACTTCGTTTGGTTTACCACCATTCGACTGGGGTATTGTGACTGATCATCAGCCATCGAGGTACTTTCGTTTCCATTTAAACTGATAGTGGAAACGAAATAAGCAACACGCTGCTTTTTGTCGATACTATCAGCAGTAAGCCACCTTGGGCTGATGCAATGGAACTTCTGCTTAACTGTTTAAACATTATTTTTACTCGTGTTGAAGTATGTTAATACACAGATGGGTTATAGTATCATTAATCAGATAAATATATTATAGCTATTATATTTAAATGTAGTAAGCATTGCAATTACGTTTTAATTTGAATTTTTGTCACTTTCAGAAAATTGTTGAAGTTAATTTTAGCAAACTTTACTTCATTTCCAAAAAATTGTTAAAATGTCAGCATTTTAATTTTTCTCCCATAACAAATGTACATTTGTATAGAAGAAGTAAGGCTCATTAAATTGTTTGCGCTGACGCTTATATCTTTTGTGTTTCAAATTCGATTTCTCAATTGAAGTAGGTTTTGCTTCTTTCCTTTTTTCTTTTGTCGACTTTGTAAATTAATGCATCGATCGAAACTTTTTTCCTCCACTTACTTACAGCTACAGCTTGTTTCATTTCCCACCATCAACACCACCGCCGCCACAACACCACTTCTCCACTATAAAATATAAACTGTAAAACAGCCAGAAAATTT
>JAHZNJ010003075.1:0-17740 GCA_027744475.1 Lepidocyrtus cf. sotoi NNG-2020 | reverse complement strand
AGGTTACTGTTGCTGCTTTGCAACTGCAACTTCTGCTGCGCTGCTTCGAGCTTGTCAAACATTTCATAAAAAATTACGGAGTAGCTTTACATATACGAAATTGTTTTGTTGATGGGGCAAAAGTGGAAGGCGTAAATAATAAGTATCATTATTATTAGCATTGCAATTTTGAAACTTGTCTTGTCATTTCTCCTCATCAAATAAACAAACATGTCATATCACAGTTTCTGTTTCAATTAATACACTAGTTCTCCTCTTTCTTCTTCAACTCAACTTCACTTTATTTTTCTCATTAAAATAAAATGAGCATTTTATGTGCAGAAAATATGATTGGTTTGACTTTCGATTTGAAATAAAACGACTCTACTCAGTCTACTCTGTGCTGCTGGCTTATCATCATAATCAGCTACGTATTCATTTTATATCGATTTACTTACTTTACTTTTTATTTTAAGCTGCCTAAGCGAGTCGAATTTTAACTAACTGCAGCTCAGAAAAGTATCACATCATATTAATTGTAAAAACCCATATGTGATAATCTTGCTGTATGTTTGAGCGATGATGATAACACATAATAACGTTCTGTTCATAAGGGCGCTCTTCTGTCAGTTCAGTTCAGTTATGCAGCGTATCGTACGTCTACACTGCAAAGAATACAAAAATATACTTCATATGAACGAACTAAACTTGAAAAAATTGCTCACTCGAAACAGAAAAACGACGTCATATCCGGTGCGGCTTTTTTTCCTGGGTTTGACTGCTGATGCTGACTCCGTACTTCGTATTCGTATGATATGATTTTTTTATATTCCTTTCCTGTTTTGGTTCGCCCAAAGCAAAAAATACTCTCAGGCAAAGGCAAAAGTAGCAGCAGTTTTTTGAAACAGTAGAAGTGAAAAATGGCAGCAATAATAAAATAAAATTACGTTATACAGATATATGCCCTTTGCAAAGAACATCTGCCTTGCCAGTACCACCACTGTTCGTTTCGTAATGTGTATTGGTTTTAATAGAACAAAACAAAGTATGAATTCGAGCGAAATAATAATAATTTTTGCTTTTATCCACTTTTGTGTTTTAAATTTTGATGCTTATGATGATGATGAAGGATATGAGGATGCTTGTTTTGTTGCAGTTGCAATAAAAATAAAACCTGCTACTATATTTGTATTTTGCATCATTTCAGTTATATCTTCTCTCTCTCTCTCTTTCTGTTATTAACGCAACGTGAGGGCTGAAGAAGTTATGCTACTGCTGCTACTGCTGCTGCTGAAAAATAAAAAATGATTAATGGATGTAAATTAGACGTACACAGATTTTTTTATTTATTCGCATGGAATGGCAAAAGTTATTTTATTATTCAGGGCATAAATAATGTATTTACTACTGTGTAAAAACCGTAGTAGTGGAACGCATTTTTCAATGCTGCTGAAGCTTTGGTTTATGATGATGCAGTAGTTCATCCGGTTTCCCTTCTCGCTCTCCTGTGAATGATAATATATCACTTTAAAATGTTTGTGGTTGGCCTTACTTCAGACTTTTTTTTTACTTCATTCACATTCACAGCCACGAATTTTTAGTGAGTAAAAGAGTTTCCATTCCATATAGTTTCCTCCCCTTTTTCAATGAAAATATTTTATGTAAATCATAAAGGAATATTGCTGCTGCTGCTGATTGTTTCCGGTTTAAAACCAGGAGGGCAAAGTCTAAAAACGTTCGTAGATCATTTCGTGTTTTTTTTATTTCTTTACATAAAAATAACCAGGAGCAGCCATATTTTCTTATAAAAATCATCATCCCATTCGCATCGCCATAAAATTATGATTGTTTCACGTTCTTAAATTATAAAAATGCTACATCATAGTAAGTTATACACGACGACATGTGCCATCGGATCGTAAACGTCGGTTTCATTATAATATAATATCTGTTGTTGTTGAAATGTACGCGAGCAAAAAAATTAACTCTCGAAGAACGTTTTTGAGCTTATGTTACTTATGGACGAGGAGAAATGCGGTTGTTTGAGAGTTTTTGGGATGGGCTCGGAGAGGAAAATGAATGCATAAAGCTAACCTGACAGGATTTCATAATATATTTTATTGGCTTGTGTGTGTAGAGAGAGAGGAAGGCAAAGGCAAGTGAAAAAGTTTTTTAAAGAGTAAAATATGTATATTATTTTATTAGCATTTTTTACACCCTGAAAAATCAAAAACCAGAACTTGATATATTTGAACTGGGAGGAAGAAAGTAAAATTTTTTTTCTGCATTCCATTTCAATCCATCCATGCCTTTTCTTTGTAAAATTATAATTTGAAATTTTTTATTATTATTCCTTCTCTAATCCTTCCCCATATTACCATATTATCATGATGGTTACTTATTATGCAGATTTGATTGTTATGCGCGTAGCAGCGCATGCCGGGCTGGTACTTGATTGAATGAATGAAAAATGAATGAGGAGATGAGCATGAGCATACCTCTCTTATTTTAATGCCTATTATAAATTCACGTTTGAAAATGAAAATTATTATGAGAGATTGATTGATAGTGTAACATTATGTAACGCACGTACGCAATTGGTCTTGGTCCTTCCCTCTCATCATCATCCGCAAATTCTGGATGCCTTTATGGGAATGGATCTCTCTCTCTTCCATTTTTTCTTTTGATTAATTTTTTAACTGTGTTGTGTGAATGGTTTTTGGGTGCATCCAACCATATGAAAAATTAAAGGGACTTGACATGTGCATCCATTGATTTGATTAAAGTTTATTTACTTGCTTAAATTTAAAGTTGAAGGAGAAGTTGCGATTGCGACTTCATTATCGCAAATTCTCATCTCATATTTTATTATTTTATAGTTTGCGTTTACGCTAGGCTATGCTATGGTCATATTTATCTCAATCAACGAAGGAAATGGTTTGGAAAATCACTTTTTTCTCGAAAAAATGTAGTATGCATGTGGCATTAAATGAATAGCTTAGCAAAGCAAAAGCAAAATGCTCCGCACACATTGTAATTTTATTATTGTAATTTAAAAGAGGAGAAACGCATTGTTACAAAAAGTTGTATGAGATGAGAGATTTGATTGAAGTCACAAGAAAATTAGTATTCACATCCTTTCATTTCGATCTTCTCCCTGCGTGACATCATTAGTCTTATTGTTGTGTAAAAGATGTATCTCATTTTAAACTACTATTTCATTCATCCCTTCTAGTTTACTATTTATTATTTATCTTTTGCTCGGCTTGGTCTAATTTACTTAGGCAGGTTTAGGTAGCACGACAACAGAACAGGACAAAATCAGCATAGGCAGCAGCAAACAAACGTCAACCGAATAAAAACACTTGCAACAACTCTTTCTTTGTCATTGTCATATGAAAATTTGCACGATTTGGTTTGTGACAATGCAGCTCATTATTAAAAAAGATGTATAATAAAATGGCACACAACACGTGAATAATGATGTTAGTAATAAGAATTTTAAAAAACAGGACAGTAATATTGTAATATGGAGATACGGAGGAATAAATATATTGTATTTCTGTGTGTGTAGGTAGGGTGCATATAAATATTCTGCTGTAAAATTATTTTTTGGGTTTGGCCTTGTTCTTTTTTCTTCATCTTCATTTTCTTTTTTCGTCTTCTTTTACTGCTGCTGCTGCTGCTGTGTTTTCCCAATTTGCATGGTGGGGTTTGGTGCTGGTATGGTGGCTTCGTTTCATGTGGCGTCTCCCAGCTGTGCCTCCTGATTTTGCTTAACTTAATTTGGTCTTCAGCAGACTCCATCATCATCATACTACAGATAATAATAATCATAATCATAATAATATTCCTCTCGTCTTTCATGATAGAATGCAAAATGAAATGAGAAAAACAGCTCAAAAAAACTTCAACAGCATTTTAAAAAGTCTATTTATTATTTACTTATTATTTAATTTTCCACCCGCGCGACATTATTAATTCTCCTGCATGGAAATTTTGTGGAATAATTTTTACTACACTGTATGAGCTTTTTCATTTAGGTATTATTCTCACTTCGTCGTCGTCTTCGTCATTTCGTTCATGAATTTTTGATTTGCGTACATCCGCAATCCAATCATCATCCAAGCAGAAAAATGCCATTCAAGATTCTTAAGAAAGAAAGGATTACGCTTACCGTTGATGGTTAAAACGGATAAATGGCAAAAGGCAAAAATGGCATGTAAATAAATGTACCTACCTTTATCATGTATAGTATCACATCATTATTGGCAATCTATATGCATGCATCATCTAACACATTTTTATTTAAATAGGGATAATGGCTAGCGTGTGAGGTGAGGAGTTAAAGCCTTACCTTTTTAACCCATCTTCTTTTTCTTCATCAACTTCGTCTTCTTCTTAATTTGTTTATGTTAAAGGAGTGGATTATTATTGCCAACGAGGTGAATAAATGGAGTTTAGAATGGAATATAACAAGACCATAATGTTTTCCTCGCCATCATACCACCGCAAACTTCTTCTTCATCAAGGAGGTTCCTCTTCTTCTTATTATGATGGTGGTGCACATTATGGAGTTCTTGTTGACTTTGATTAACATTTAAGAGAGTGACTGATGCAAGCCATTAATAATAAGATGGCGATAGTGATGATTATTATGTGTAGTTCTTCTTTTAAAAGGGCAAGACGGAACCATACCATAAAATCTAACAAATACGGAAAACACATTCCATATTTAGCGTTGTTAACACGTTTAAGACAACGGGAACTAAAATATTAACAATTCATTCTGTTTTCTTCTTATTATTCTTCGTCCAAGTTCTGCAAAAAAGTATTTGGCGAAGATACAAAGATGAAAAAATGATTTCATGCGAGATAGTAATGCATATTGTTGTAGCAGAAAAGATAACCAAAAATTATTGTGTTGTTCTTCTCACATCAGTTAAATATTATGGCTTTGCAGTATTATTGCCCCAATTCGTGAATGCTGAATTTTTCACCTTTTACACTTGATCTTGTTTGATAAAACTTGTCAAGTTAAAAGGAGTGACATTCATTGTTGAAGAAAGTTGAGTGTTTCCTTCTTAAAAAGTTTTGCTTTAATAGGGGGCTAATTTCTTTTTCGCGACAATGAAGAAATGAACGGATGACAACGGCGACAATGATCCTCCTCATCATTTCTTCCATAATATTCATTTTGATTATTATTTTTTTATCATTTCATTATAATATTATCTGATCTGACTTTGACTGTGTGTCTCTGTGTGTGAATGAGTGAAGCGAAAATGTTATTAGATGGAAAATGGTTTTCTTTTATGAATGAATGAATGGCGAAAAGACATGATCATGACATGGCATTCATCTCTTTTTCTTTTTCGTCTTCTTTCACTCGAAGAAGATGAACAGGCGTAAAGCATCTATCCATCTTCTATCTCTCTGCTCTCTGTTGTCTTGTTGTCTAAAACCATTTTTCTTCATTTCTTTCATGGTGGTCATTATTACGGCTTTTGACATGAACATGGCTCGCATTAATTTAGCGTTACCCTGTCTTATCTGCGTGTGTGCACTGTGTATATCATTACGGCGACATAATATGGCCGTGGCATGAGGCATAGCCATATAAAGGGAGAAATTTATATGCCTAATGCATAAAATAATATGTTAATATAATAATATATTCTGTTAAAAATTGCTGTTATGATAATGCAAGTGGAACAAAGACATAATAAGAAGAAGGAGAAGAAGAAGAAAAGATGAGGAAAAAATGATGGCTTTGTATGTGACTGCTACAATTTTCTTTGTTGTTTACAATGTCAACTAGATTTGAAGCGAACCGTTCGTTTTAAGAAGTTTTGTTGCTTTTGCATTGCGTTACGATAAAACAATCATCATCATCACCGTGTCATGTCCATCCTCCTCTTACTACTTTTCTTTCTTCTTTTTTTATTATTAAAGTTGAAGAAAGAACGATGATTTTTTTGCTTTTCTATCTGTAACTTAATCTCATCATAGTCTTCTCAAATGAACGACTTGAAATGAAAGGAATGGACAGATGGATGGATGGAAGGAAAAGCATTTATTTTTCCTACGTATCGATCTTATCTTATCTTACTTTACTTACTTATAAGTTTATGTCTTTCTTGTTAAGTAACTTATTGTTCTATTGATTTGCCATTGCTGCTGTTACATCTCTCTTTGATCTTCCCTTTTCTTTGCCTCAGAAAATTGATTCAATTTGATTGTTAAAGAGAGGAGCAACAAACTTACTTATCCAAACCTCACTTTAATCAGAGTGAAATGAGAAGCAAGGAAGCAGCAGCCGCGGCGAGCCTTGTGATCTGTGAGATTACTTATTATTATGTCTTCGTATATGAAAAAATCTTACTTTAAACATCTGATATTTCATACGCTTTGAACTTAATATTATTTTACAAAAAGGAAAATACTACAACGCTTTCCTCGTTCGTCTTGAATTTTACAAAGGATGCGAAATAATTATTTTAAAGTGGACAACAACAACGCAAACTCAAAGGGGTAAGGGGATGAAGCTACGAATATGAGGACCACACAAAATGTTAACGTAACTTGATGCAATGCGATATGATGATGAATCCTATTCTATTCAATTCTATTTAAAAGAAAAAATCTAAATTACTTTTTCTCCTTAGACATTTTTACATTCACCCCTTTAAGTTTTATAGAGGTGGTATATAGTTTTCTCTTACTATTATCATGGTATCATTATCGACTTTCAAAGCAAATAATAAAACGTGATGTGATACCAATAAGTGGATGCTGCTGCTAAAAAGATCCGGTTGTTGTAAATAAATGTTACTTTGATATTGCTTTCTTCTTTCTTTCTACTGCTGTTGTAAACTGTTTCAGTCGTAGTTATTCGTAATCGCAGTCATGAAATGCTATGGCATCTAAAAAGTTATGTTCTCCTATGATCATATCTTATTTTACAGGGTAATCAAAAAGACGTTAGTTAAACTGCTAACTAAAGTGCTGACTGAAACTGTGATTACTTCGGTGCAGTGTCTTGTGCGTTGTTGTTGGTCCCAAACTACTAAATTGTAGGTACTGTTCTTTCTAACAAGGCTGGTTTGCGGTTTCTGTTACGGCTTCTCAGTTTATATAAGCCCGGGACACCAAAACAAGATACAATGAAAAGGGGATGAGAATGAAGTGTCCTTCAAAAATAAAAATCGAAGAAATGCATTTTTTCCTCCTCCTTTTCTCTTGTTATAAAGAGAGATATCATCATAATCCTCATCACATCACCAACCACCACCACCATCATTGAAGAAACTATCATCGATTGTTTGTTGCTTTTACTATTACTATTACTATAAACAAACGATGGTGGGCGCGTAACAAGATGATGACACTTGTATAATAGGAGGAGGCTACTGGTAAAGGCCATTATTATTGTGATTTTGTGATTAGATCGATCGATTCTATAAAAACACAATTATTTGATATCGGCACAGCTTCTGCTCTGCTGCTGCAGCACTGCGTAATTCAGGTTTGTCGAGATAAAGATAACCCAGAAGAGTTTAAAATAGCCTGGCCTGTGAGCCGTGAGCTTTCTTCTTCTAAAAATTGTAATGATGGTTATATTGGTTGGATGGATGGCTGCATGGTGATAGTAAGCATATAGTGAGCAATGATGATGAGAAGAAATACCAAAGAAGAGAAATGTATATTGCGTACTCGTATGATTAAAAAGATGTGTTTCAATCTAATTGAAACAGTTAAAGTTAAAAAGGAATTATTCGTCTTTCTTCAAGCAAGTAATAATTTAACCGAACCGACCAGAACTAGCTGCAGTTCAGTGCAATGCAGCTGCAGACCACAAAAAGAAAAAGTCTCCATTGCCCAATCACATATTATCATTATTATTATCATCATCATCAATCCCATAATGATCATCATCGTTAGCCTGTCATGTCATCTCATCTTTTGGCAAGAATACTAACCCATCACTACTGCAGCGCATCACATATATATACCAACTTACTTTAGCAACATTATAATAATATCATGAAAGAGGGGAAAGAAGAACCAAGAAGGATGATGCAGACCAACATGTCATTATTGATAATGTACGTTAAAACTTTGTTACATTATATATTTTCTTATTGGTTTGGTTTCTTATTCTTCTTTTAAAAATAATAATGAAAAATCGAAAATGACAACCGTGCGTTTGTGGTTTTTAAATACATTAAAGTTAGTTGAACGAGTGTGAAAAGATGTGTGTGAGGGAGAGAAGTGTGAGAGAAATATAAACACAATGATGATCAGATTATCAGTCAGTCTCTCGCTCAACCAGCCAGTGATCATGATAATGGTTTGATTTGGGCACTATTACTTCAACATTCTAAGTAATATTTTTATGTATTTTCTATTAATAAGGATTATAATGAATATAATGATTGGAGAAAGTCTGTTCTTTCCATTAAACTGTTACATCATATCACATCCATCATTATTATTATCATGATCTGTATTAAAGATATTTTTTAAAAGATTATGTACAGTTTGGCATTGAAATTTGAATAGTGATGAGATTAACAAGGTGGTTAATACATCTACAGTGAACTAGTGTTTAGTGCTGCTGAAGTTTTTCGTTTTTTAGGAATATGGATTTCCAGTTTCATCTTTCATAAATTAAGGAAAAAGTATTTTAGGAGAAAAATTAATATTTTACAAAGGATATGATGGGTAAAATTAGGAGAAAAAATCCAGTAGAAGGGATATCGTGGTACATAAGTACTACGCAGTATTTATTTATTTACGTACTATTTTGACTATTCACGTCGTTGTCAGCGTCAGTCGTTGTCAGTTTCATCTAATCTCAGTTTTGAAAAATAACGTGGATGTAGTGATACTGGTGATGATGGCGATGGCAATATGTAATGGTGGTGAGTATAGTAAGGGAGGATATACGAGCGAGTGGGTTAAAAGATTATTTTCTACCTTCTACCGGCATGTTAAACGCAGCAGCTCAGCAACACAACAATTGTCTCTTTTCCGGCCGACAAGTGACGATGATGATGGTAAGTGGTGATGTTGAGTGAGTGAGATGATAATAATAACAACACAGCAGAGCGCTTGACTTTTTTAAGATGGTCACTGGTGTGTAAAATTAGTGGCTACGACAGAACAGCAGCAGTTGGCGTGCCTTTTCTGTGCCTTGCGTGGTATAATTATTATAAAACGAGAGAGAGAAAACTTCGAAAAAGTATTTTATAATAGTAGTGAAACTGGAAGTGGAATGGAATATATTTCGTAATCTTTGTCTTGACCGTTGCGTTGTGTTTGATAAAAACATGTCTGCTGCGGCTGCGGCTTTCCTCTGTTCTTTCCGTTGTCATTTGGATTTTAATATTTTAAAAGATTTCAAGCCAGTGTGTTCAAAGTAGAATGTAATATGTAATTCTGTCATTTGATAATGGATGAAGGTTGCAGTTGCAATCTGTAAGAAATAATCCTGCTTGTGTGATGATAATAACAGAAAAGTGCGGGAATCTTATTAATGTTTCATTATGCTCATTTTTTTATTGTATGTTAGTGTTTGATGTTATGGATATAAAAAGACACTACCATGGTCAAAAGAATCAGAGAAGATTCAAGATTAAGACGGTACATTTATTGTCACATGTAAAGTAAATTGTAATCGTATCGTAAATTGAAGTTGGAAACCTAAAGATGAAGAGAGTACGAACAGACCAACACAGGATGCATTTGTGTGGTTCATGGATTATGTTGGTGTTGGTACGTGTGTAACCGAATAATCCTGGAAAGAAAGGATTATTGAGATGCTGCTGCTTACTTACAAAAGGCAAGAAGAAGAAAAAGGACGGAACACATTTTTTGTGTTGTTTACGTTTACTTTGAAAAGGTGGACTGGATCGGATGTAATGTCATTCTTCCGTATTTCCTTCGTGCTTTTCTCTCATATTAGCTTTTCTCAAATAAACATTTCGATAAGCCATTTGTTTGCTGCAAAACGCATACGGAATAATGAAGTAGATGAAAGAAAAATGAAAATGGGAAGAAATAAGAATGGAGAATGAAAAGGAAGGCATGGATGGTAGTGAAAAGCTTTTGAATCTCGAGTCGAGCTAACAGATGCAATGCGAAACAAATAATTTTTTTATTTTGCTGTTTGTACGTACATATTTTTAAATGAAAAATGCCAAGCACGTTCGCAATGTTTATTATTATTTGCCGTCGTCATCAGCATTACCAGCAAATCCAGAAGTTGTTTGTTGGTATTGGACTGGGCATTGCATTGTACAATGAGGAAAACTTTTTTTCTTCCAAATGACGGAAATAGCAAAAGCCAAACAAGTTACAAGTTAAAAAATATTTGGAGGAAAACGAGATCAAGTCATGATAGTTCATTGTTCTCGATTCTTACCTCTTGAAAACTTACTGGACTCTCCTGTTTAGAAAAAAATGTGCTAAGTGTTAACTTCGGCTTCAGCGTTAAATGATCATGATTGTTTCTGGGCAAAAGTCAAGAAGAAGTGGTCAAAAAGTTCAGCGAAAAGTAAATACTCACTACCTTGATGAGAATGTAAATATATGAAATATATAAAAACATTTAAACTTTAAGTTTGAAAAATGTCGAAGAATTGAAGCAGATGCAAAATGAAAGGTTTGGGTTTTGTTTTGAGCACGAATGCAGATTTTTCTCTTCAACTCAAGGAAAGTAAAGAGTAACACTTTAATTCTTTTTTAATGTAAAAAGGACTTATTACAAATGGTACCATGTTGAGTGAGAGATGAGGATAAATGGATGGATAATGGACGCTAGTTGATCTTCTAACCCTCTTTGTCTCTTCTGTTTTTCGCTTGTTACTTTTTTGTGTTGTTTATAAATGCAAAGTTAACTATCATATTGTTATAATCACTGTGCATTGATGAGGATAGTATGAATTGAAGACGATGATGATAGCGATGATTACATTTATGGGGTCGAGATCCGGAATCAAGGGCAGCTGCTCGGTATTGTAGTGAGTTTTCGCTAATAAAAAAAAGTCCATCTTCTCTTCAATCTTCTTTTTAAGACATATCTTATGTGACTTTTCTTTGTATGAAGAAACGTTTTATGGTTACGCTACATGTTTAAGATTACATCATCATCATCATTCACATGCATTTGAATAGGTATTCGTTTTAGCTGTGTATACGTAACGAATAACCGTATCGTATCTCTTTTTTCCGCGAAGACATTTTATGCTATACCCTTTCATTGATTTGTTGTTGAAAAACTTTTCGTCAATTTCAACTTTTATTGTTTTTTGAACTTGTTGACGACATATTAGTTTTCAGCTTGTTTTCTTCTCTCTTTCATACTTGCGTTTTAAAAAGTCTGTTACCAGTCACCAATCATATACCGCTAGAACGTTTTAAAGAAAAGCGTAATAAGACGTAGTTATAAACACATAAAAATTTTTGAAACGAGATTTTCTTACGTTACGTTACGTTACATTTCTATTTGTGTGAGTGTCTCGTCATCATCATCATCAGAGTTTCAGTCCACCTAGCTTGTCTACCTGAGTTAAAGTTAAACCGACGCGAAGATGATGATGTTGGATGTTGATGGGTAAAGACGATGTAATGATGTGTCATGAAAATTATGTTATTTGACCTATCTGTACACTTTAAGAAGGATTTTTTTCTTTTCTTTTGTGTTGTTTACACCTTCTTGATAGAAGGATGAAATTCCATTCCGAATCCAATCTGTTTTTAGCTAGAAAGCTTGTTAGTAAAGTTCATTCTCAATCGTAATCTTCCCCTTCTTTCTTTCTCTGTAGAAAAATTAGGGTTCATTTTTTTTTACTAATGTGAGTAAAATTGTAAGTGAGTGTTGAAGAATAAGTGTTCATGTGCTGCTGCTCGCTCACGGTCAAACAGAAAGAAATCAAACCAACGCAAACCATGCTCGCTCAAGCCAAAAAGAATTCGTAAGGGGAAAGAAAAGGAAGGGAAGAAAAGAACGTTTTGATGAGAAAAAATACTTCAGGAGAACCACAAATAGAACAGACAAGACATATTTAAGCTAAGGATAAATGCTATTAAGCCCGAAAGAAAATAAAAGAAATTTTGGGGGAGAAGTGAGTGAAAAATAAAGGAAAACAAAAGGAATAGTGAAACAAGCTAGAAAAATTTCTTATGTTTTCTTTAGTTTGTTTAAATCAGTGGCTTTTCTTCTCAAAGTAATTTTACAAGGAGGAGTAGCAAGGAAACAACTCAAAAGAAAAGAAAAACCTTTTTACGACAAAGCAAGAACATTAAGAACACAACATGATTGTTAAATATTGGATCTGAAATGAAAGTGGAATGAAGGAACATTATCGTCATCATCATCATCGCCATTCCTAACGTCTTGTCACGGAGCATTCTTGAATTTCGTCCTAAGTAAGTAAAAGCTGTATCAACAACACTAAACACCAGCGCAGAAAAAGCAAAAGTCAACATTTTATTGTCATCATCGCTCGCATCGTCTCAAGCCTCGTCGATTTTAGTTCCTCTTCTCTTATTTTTTCCCCTTTCTGCTTTTGTCTTGTGCTCAACTAAGTTCAAGCTTTTACCTACATGTCATGCATGCACACAGCAGCTCAAATCACAACAATTCAAACAGGGAAGTGGGAAGTTGCACTTGTTTCAACAAGAAAAACAAGACAAAAGACATGGTTTAAAATGCAGTTCAATAATCCCCCGACGGGAAGAAAAAATTCTTTGAGTGTGCACAGTATATAGTAAAAAAAATTCTCCACAACTGCAACATCAGCAGCAGTAGTGAAGTGAGTAAAGTCAAATAAAGGTGATTTTACCAGTTTTCTTCTCTCAAAATAGGTATTTATTTAGGCATTTTAACTATTACGTAATGAAAAATACGATGCATCTTTATTATCTCATTCTTCCTGTCACGGTTAGTTTTTTCAGAGATTCACTGAAAAATATTTTTGTGCTTCCTTCCACTACTGAAAACTTTTATGTACATCGTTGCATTGTTCTTCGGTGTGTAAAGTACCTACCTACTTCCATTTCCAACGCATAAACTTTTTTAAAAACATTATTCATCCTGATAATATTTATTTTACCACCCTCAAATTATTATCATGCAAAAAACGTTAAAATGTTAGCCTTTTGGTACATTACTGATGTTGCTGCTGCAGCGTATCACAAAACAACGTCAGGCATGCATGACATCGTGATGGAAAGCTATTAAATGAGACTTTTTCTAAAATTCTTTTTTATAACTGTCATTTGTTTCAAAGGTTGAAATTGTGCTTGCTGATGATAATACTGATTATAGGATTGTGTATTATGTGATTTCCCTTTTCTTTCACCGTAGAAAAATTGCCATGCTTCCTTGAATACTTAATGTACCTACCTACTTTCATGTGTAAATGTGCATCAAAAGAATCACATTACATCATGTCATCGTAGTAGCGCACCATATGATGATGGTTCTTGCAAGAATTGAAAGCTTAGAAGAATACTACATTGTTTCAATTTGAAATATGAGCTGATGTGTGTAGAAGAGGAAGAGTAAATTAGCTATTATTAAAAGTTATATAAAAAAGCACAAACTCTATGACCTCCTATAAGGTTACGCCAATGCAAATAATGCGATGTGACCGCAAGAAGTTTTAAGATCTATTTTCTCTCAATTTTCTCAAACATATCTTCAATCTTCATATAAGTTTATCAGAAACAACCAACCCCCACCATTGCCGTTCACCACCCTTCGTGTTTTGCTTTTGTTTCATCTAGGTATGTGTTCAACTTTCATAAAAGTGCTTTCTAGCGATAGTGACATTGCAATTGCAGAATGAAAAGAAAGTAGTAAAAAAGCAAAAACAAGCCTTTTGTATGTATAGTGCAGCGAGAGTTTTTAAATAGGTAGGTAAAATGATAGCCTGAAATTTCCCATGAAATGTAAAGATGCTTTTTCTTCTAAGTTTATCTTACTCTATGTTCTCTCCAAATTCGTTTCTCACCTGCATGTCCTGATTTTCAAATCTTGTCCGAAACGATTGACAACAACAGGTTGTGGTGGTAGTCGTGGTGGTTTAAGAAGTTGAAGGTTGTATAGAACTTGCTGTGTGTCAGCAAGGGGGTTTCATTTCATTAAATTTAGCCGGTTAAACTCTTCTACTAATAAAAAACAGTAGATAAAAAGAAGTTCAATAGTTTCAAGCTATATAACAATAGTTTTGCTTCTGTAATGCCAGTCCCTGTCAAATAATATGTAGGAGTTTCTGTGAAAAAAAGTTCTCGTTTTATTTAGGCATTTGAAATCTCGAAATCTGGTTGTTGTTTATTATTATGCAATAAAATAAAATTGAATGAGGCTATTTCTTCTTTTCTGAAGTAAGCATCACAGCAAGCAAACAGAGGGTCGGACGAATAGAAGAAAGAAAACTGGAATAAAAACGAGAAAATTTTTACAAAGGAGCATCGGCAAATAATGGGTAATTTGGAGGGAGTAGAGTGATAAACGTCCAGTCTTTTGTAGCTCTTCATTAATTATCGCGGGTAGAAAAGAGGGAAATGATTCTAAGGTTTTGTTCTTTTGGTTAATTTTGTATTAATTAATTGCCTTTTTCAAGGTCGACTGGCCAATACGAATAAAATATATCATTCGTGAACAGGTAATAGCGATGAGGAATAAAAGAACTAATTATTTTCATTTGTTGATGCTGATAGATCAAGAGAATTAAATAGGGAGAATCACTTACAAAATCCAGAGAGATGATGGCATGATAATCTGGAAATGAAAGAAAACTGGTCTATCAGAATGATTTGATTGAATAGGGGCTTTGAAACAGAAAAGTGACTTGATAATAAAAATCAAGTCAAATTTAAATATTTAAGGGGCTCATCTCATTCGCACGTCTTTTTTGTTTTCTCTCTTTCTAACTAGACGACAATTTAATACTATGCATGTACTGTCGGTATTTTTACTAACTACAATGAAATTTATTACTTGGCTCGTAAAGCCATTGCATAGTTTTGTAATCAGTGTTGATATCTGAGAAAAATAAGACGAATTTCTCTCGGAGGAAAAATTAATGGTTTTGGCTCATTTTCTTCAGGAGTTGTTGACTTTTTCTTTCTACTACTACTACTGGTTTGGTATGTGTCCTGCTCCCGTGGAATGTAAATGAATCAGGAGATGGATGGCCTGGTCATAGCATTTGCATACGTTCACTATATTTTCTACGATGGCCTGGTCTATTACATACGCAAACATGCATGTACGTTTTCTTTCTTATACATTGTTTCAAGTAAAAAAAGGATGAAGGTGAATAAATAAATGGGACAAAATAACTTGTTGTTAAAAGAAGAAGCTTCACGGGAGGCTTTTCTTACACATCTTTTTAGAGAAAAAAGAATCATGATGAAATGCACTTTTATTTCATCATTGTTGGGATTGCAGTGCTTGAATTGTTGAGGAATTGCAGTGATCTTATTTGATTGTTGTTTTGAATTTTGATTTGATGCGATGTTGATGTGAGCAGTAAGGAAAGAGCAAGCGATGATGACAACGGTTTTCTTGGTGGCTGTCCACTCTTCTCGCGTCCTAGAAGTTATATTGACATATCGTTAATCCACTTTTTGTCAGCTTGATAACAACTTTGATTAGAATTTTTAACAAAGACAAACGGGATGCTCTAGAGTCAGTCTAATGGCGATGATGCGCTGCTGCTGCTATGCTGTGCTGTCAGTTAAAAAAAGTCCAAACTCAAGAGCATTACACCAAATTCCTCTTTTGTTTTTCAACAATGAGATTGTATATTTTGTGCGTTTTCTTCGCTTGGCGAAAGGATTAGGTTGTATTGCGTTAAAATGTGCATTTCATTTCTATTCCTAGAAATATTAATAAAAAATCTGTTCGTGGATGAGAACTCTTTTAGTGTAGATGGCTAGAAACATCCGTCAAAGATGGCTATTATCATCATCTATTATTATATACTGGCCAGTTCATCGGGTACTTCGAGCTTACTTTTTTGTCAACGTTTTAACAGGCTGAGCAAATGTAAACTTGAATATTGGATTGGAGTAAATAATTGCTATCTACGCAGATATAGTAGAAGAGATGTTAGGTTGTAAACTTTTTAGCTTGTTATTTTACAATCTCTTTCATAGTTTAAACTTTCGAGATGATAAGCAATTTAATTTGTGTTTTTTTAAAAACGTATTGCATAACAAAGCTTTAGTCCTGTAGCCCGCTATGCTGCAATAACAAAAACTTACTTGAATTTGGAATAGACCGGAAGTTGAACTGAAAAAGTGCAAATAATTGTGCAAGTATGGCAAGGAATAATGAATGAATTTATTTTAATTGAATAAAAGTGGCATGAGAATCAAATAAATGTGCGCAATCCAACAATAAATTGACGGTAAACAACAATCAACGAAGTATTTTAATTTAATTAAACCAGAATCTCATGTATTTATTTAATTGAAACCGAATTAATCGCATTTTTTTTATTAATAATTCATATTATCCTCAATGCATGAAGTATTTACTTTTACTTTTAGAATTTTGATTGATTAACAGAAAAGGTATGAATTTAGAAGTAAAGATTTAACAATGAACACGTAGAATTGATTTCTGGCCAGATTTACATAAAGTAATTAATTATTTATAGGAAAGAACAAAGAAAAACGTAAGTTCAATCTTGCACACCTTAACGTGAAAGTCAACTGACCTCGCAATCGCTAATTAATTAATGGATGCAAGATATTATTTACAGGAAAATATAGTACATAGAAAAGAAAAGAGGTGAGTTTTTAAATGAGCCTAAAGAAAATGACCCATTCTATAATTAATCCTATTGTTCTAGCTTAATTGCACCTCTAACAATGAAAAGTCTCACTCTTGCTCTTCTCCTGCTTAACGCCCAGAGATTAAAGCTCGAAATGAGGATGATTGCTAATTAATTAGCCCTCGAAAATAAAGAGTGAAGCTGGGCATTCGTTCCTTGCCTTGCTGTCAACTCCAGATTTCCCTCCCAACAACTACTCCAATTATGTGAATCGGGTCTTAATTTAGAAGAAGAGACACACACAAAATAACTACGAAGAAAATAATCGATATTTACAATCGTGTACCTCTAGTCTTCAAGAAGTTAATAAAGTGTGATGATAATGAGCCCGAATTCTACTAATGGAGGGAATGGAGGGTTGATTTCTTATTTCTGGAGTTGATTCCGACTATGATGAACAGCTAACTACGGCAATGACGCGACTGCTGCACTGTTTCACGTTTTCCTTCTACTCTCTGGAGGAGGATGATTCGCAGAAGACACTTTCTCTTTCTTCGGTTGGAGGATGGAGGGAACTCTATCTCTGAACTGGAGGAAAAGCAGCTACTCCATACACGAAAGTACAACACGATCAGCAAATGAACCAGCTTAGCACAGGTAAAACTTGATGCTATAACCAACAAACATTTAACACGCAGCATTAGCATCATTATTACATTAAATGTTCATCGACAAAGAAAACATTTTATTTTAATCTAAGTAGCAATTACCTCCGATTAAATAAGCCCGGAGCCCGCTTTTCCTACTGCTATTCCGCTACGTTGCTGCTGCTGCTGCTACCCGTTCAGTTCTGCATAATACAGAATAAAGAAATTAAAATTAATTTCTCTTCTTCCTCCTCATCCTCTTAAATTATGAATTGAATGTTTATTTTCTAGAATTCAAGCCTGGGCAAAATACTT
>JAHZNJ010003074.1:0-11251 GCA_027744475.1 Lepidocyrtus cf. sotoi NNG-2020 | reverse complement strand
AGATGTACCTAGAAATCAATCAAAGCTACAAAAGATGAAAAATTCAAATAAATCAAAAATACATATGTTCGAAATAATATAACGAAATTTGCAGCCTTATGAAAACCAACCCAATATACAATAATAATTAAAACGTTAAAATATAAAACTTAAATTAGATTTTTCAAAAATTGGAATTCTAAAACTTCTTTTAAAACCCATCTTTTCAAACTTTAGATTCCATCCGGAAGCAAGTTTCTGTGTTCTGTGGGAACCATTTTTTGTACCAGAAAACACAACTCAATTCGACATAAACTCGAGCGAGGATAAACACTTCTTCCAAAATTCTCTGTGTGCAGAGTAAAGTAAAGCGCTGCCAAAACTCTTTTGTTTGTTTGCGCTGCTCTTGTCTGATAATAATAAAACTTTGTTAAAAAGCCAATGCCAAAAACTAAGGAGAAAAAGAAGAAGAAAAACGAAATGAAGCCAGAAAAAAGTTTTCTTTTCTTGATGATGATAATATGATATGGCGGCGGTGTGTCAGACTAAAAAGCAGTTAATACAAAAGTTGTAGTAATGTAATACCACACAAAACAATAATACGAAACGTGTAGTGTGTTTGTTTTATACAAGAGTTGTCAACCTTGACCTTCGCACACCCGTACTTAAATGTCTCCTGTTTACAGTTTACTTTGCACACTTTGTGTGTTTTGTGGTGGATATATATTGTAGTAGATCCTCTGTAATTTTACACATGCAATAACAAGAACCTTGCTTGAGGTTTGGCTAGGATCGGCTTGGCTGAGCTTTAGCTTTATCCTTAGCTTCAGCCAAAAAATAAAAGAAAGGAATTGGAGAAGTAAGTAAATAAAAAAATGTCAATAGCTACCTAGCAAATTAGCGCGTTAGAGAAGTGACGAAGCTGATAGAGTCGTGATGTCTGCAAATAAGAGAATTTGTTGTAATGACGATATCTTGTCTGTCCAGTCCAGCATTTTTTTCTTGTTTAATTCTGCAACTTCAAGGTGCAATTTGGAATTTATTTCTTTGGTGGATTGGATGACGGTAAAGAGAAGAGATGAAGAAATGCAAAAATATGGCAAAAAGCTGAGGAGTGACGACAGAGCAAGGACAGAAGAGCACCCATTTGCAATAAATCTAATACTTAATTCTAGTTTTTTTTCGTTCAGAGCGTGATGGAGCATGAACGGCTTGCTAATTCGATTGCAACTTGAAGTGAGCTGTGGCTATTTCTCATTCTGGAAAAAATTGTTGTAAATGGCAAATTCACAGACGGCTTACGACGACAACAAGTTAACAACGTGATGGAATCCACTTGTTACAAGACAGTTTTAATTTGATTCCTTTAGAAGAAAGTAAATTACTTTGGAGCATGCTAACAACATAAAATAACAAAAGCCACCTAAAATTAAATTTGAAGATTTTGTTGTTGCAATTTCTACAGACAATCTTTACAGAGCTTTAAGAGAAAAGCAATAGCAACAACAACAATTTTACGATCGCTTCTGGTTAGTAAGCAAAGGAGGAAGACCTTTGTTATCTCTGTGATCTCATCGAACAACGGTTAATTTGCAGCAGGTATGCGCTTAATTTGCTTACCATTCCGATTCCAACAAAAAACTACTAATCGATTGATTTTTTTAACATTGCAACGGCTAGCTTGCTTGCTCTGTTTATACTACAAACTGCAAAGTATTATTACGGTGTAACCATGTCTTGAACAATGAGACTTGACAAAAAATTTAAACTGCTACAAATTCTTAGCAAAGCTAACTACAAAAACAAAGAAGATGACGAAGGGGTAGATCAAATGAATGAATAGGTGATAGACAGCGAGGTACTGACATCATATCACCGATCGCCGCCACCAGCACGAGCACGTAGAATTATCTGACAGAAAGAGATTACCTATTTTGCATTCTGCTATTGTCATTCACCCAAAGGCTGTTTTATTTACATAATAAAAACAAAACTTTATAGACGCAAAAAACTTAAGCTTTTAGTAGTGGTACTTCATATCATATAATCATCCGTTTAAAGAGCCTTAAATTGCTTAACTTGACTTTTTAAATAGTCTCTGTCGTCACGTAAGTATTGTAGTACAGTAACTAAAAACATACTGTAATTTATTATAAAACTGCATCATTCTTCATCTCATTGCATATTACTACGATGATTTTGATATAATATGCTTGTTAGTATCTAGAACAGCAGCAAGGAGCCCTCAATAAACATAAATACGGAACTGAAAGACATTCATTTTTACTTTACATGGCTCATTTCATTTATTTACTACCCTTTCTTCGTATACTTCTCGTGTACCCTTTTTTTCTTGCAAAAAAGTGACATGCACAAAATGTTATATAATAAAATAGCAATTTTGTTTAATATACCTACGCAAATCAGCCGCAAAAGAGTCCTTTCAAAAAATTTTACTTTCTTACAAGGTAATTCCTAATTCTAAAAAAACTTTTGTTCCCCTTTTTATTTTTTGAAACCAGCAAAGCAAGGATGGATGACGAGGCGACGACTATTATGATGACGGTTGACGATAATGATGATGCGATGACGATAGAACTCACCATAAACAAAACAAAAGCTTCGTCCATGCTTATAATAATGTTGGTGGAAGGAAAGTAGAAGTGCATCGCATCATGTCGCATGGTCGTTGTCACGTATTATTTTACAAGAAATAAAAATCCACATCTATTAATACTACACTTTGAGATAAAACTAATTGCAACTATGAATTTGCACAAATTCTTCAACTTTTCATTATTTTTCTGATTATTTATTCCCATTCCCCATTAGAAAAGTGAATAATAAGCCAAAAACTATTAAAACCACACGCAAACACAGATTTCCATGATAATCCAAATTTTGCCTTGGCATGGTACATTAAATAATGAAAACATTACAAAGCGTATGCGTACAATTAACAAACAATTTGAAAATGAAACCAGCATATACATAATGTGATGAGTGAATACATCTATTAATGGCGGTGCATTAACTGACAACTGACAACTATCATCAAACCAGAAGAGATGGATGTTTTGTTTGTCTGTAGTCCTTACTGAATACAACAATTTAGCAGTCTGTCCTTTTTCATGCAAAAATAAAAATACTGACATATTTTTGAATTCGGTTTTCTATTAAAATCATTACTAGTTCTGCTAGAGAAAAAGCAGATGTCTTTCTATCAGGTAGTATCAATCAGCAATCAAAAATTAACTTCTTTAAGCGGAAGAAAGAGGGAAAGAAAGAAATTATGAAAAGCCGACACCGTGCCGACGACAACGGTATTGATATGATGATAGCGCTAGAAACTGATTATGATATAACCTTATTTTTTAATTTTTTTGTAGAATAGTAAGTAATTGCTGATCGCGTGTGCATATAGCGCTAAATATGCAAAACATTCAAAACATATGCTAAAGTAATATTTGTTTGCGATTTGCGATTATCAGCGACATTATTTGCAATCAAGCAGTGAAATTAACAATATATTAATTTGTAGAGGATGTTCAATATCCCCTGTCATCGGCACGATTGATTTCGATACATCTCATTTCTTTATTATTGATATAAAAAACTTTTATTGATGCAAAGTAGGTGTAAATAAATAGATATACATTGGATAACTACATCGTTAATAATAATAAAAATAAAAAATGTGTCTTGTTCTAATCAAAATTTGAAAATGAACATGCAAAAAGGGGATAATGAAAATGACGCAATACATTTATGTTGATGATTTACTTAGGTACCTAAATAGACTGAAATGCTCAATCGACATAAGGGTCATTAAATGCAATCAATACTATTGAAAAATAATTTTGAATGGATTATGACGACTCGTTGACTACTTTAACCCGCTTTTCGCTGGTGTGCTGTTCACTTTACTTCAAATAAATTATGCATACGAAATGAGGTTCTCCGGAAAACCTACATAGGTAGGTAAGTAAAAAAATAATACAAATGAACTCTTGCCCATTGTCGTTTACTGCTTAGCCAGACCGGAATTTTGTAAGTAGGAAAGGGAAGGCATTCTTTTTTTTTACTAGAATGAAAACGGATAGAAAAGCGGATGTAATTTTTGGACTGAATCCTGTCTACATGTGAATTGTGTTGGTGGACTAAATATTATGGAAGATAATGACTAATGAGAAAGTAGGAATTGTAGAAACAGACGAAAATGTCATTGTGAATCTAAATAATACATAAAATTATCCAAATTTTACAATTTCGTCTATTTCTAACAGGCTATTTTGAATACACACTGTCGAAGAAGACGTAGTCCTACACAAGAAATTATCGTTTTTACATAAATGGACGGAGAGAGAACAAGAAACGATTTAAATGGACATTGATGATTGTGGCAATAAATGGGATGGCAATGATTATGATGATTTTGTTGATGATGGATATGATATGGCTGATGATTAGCTAGCAGCATTTATTTGGTACATTACAAAAAAACAAATAATAAAGGGATGAATCTTTCAAAAAATATAAAGAAAGAGGTAACCTCATTCGCCATTTTCCCAAATCAATTTTCCCCCACAACTACCACCACCACCACGCAGAAGATTGAGCTTTTTAGAATTTAAATTTTAAATAGTAAAACACGTACGGCATTCATTCCTATATGACTCTACTTCACTTCAATTGCATTTTGTTTGTTGCATTTTCATAAAACCATTATAGTATTACTATTTACTATGATGGGGCTGTCGGCGGACATCTACTTAAACTTACATAATAATTAGTATCCTTTAAAAGTAATCATGTAAGTTAAACAGCGCTGATGGACGGCAATTGAAATGTAAAAGATGTGCAATAAAGGCGATATTATTGGGTGATTACAAAACACTTCATCTTTATCGTCGTCCGTCATCAAAAACAGACCAAAGACTAGATTTGATTTGATTTCAAAACTAAAATGACGGCTAAAAAGGAGACGCAGCAGCACTAGGGAAGAGTTCAGTTGACTTTTTTTTTGAAGTGCTCGTATATTGTAATTGTAGATGGGCGTGTACATCATGAACATCATGAATGAATAAAATCACTTGTTACAGAGAATATTACTATGACAATGCTGCTGTGATGATAAAAAACTGAAGCGCAAATCAATACTAAAAACTTAAATTGCACTACTGACCAACACAAAAAACATTTTTTGTTTTCATATAATTTTCTGTGCGTTTTGTTGCCGTATCAACATTCATCATTATCAACATAGACTACATACTGTCCTTAATTTGACACACTTCACCTTCTCAAATAATTTTGTCACTAACTTTTATTATTGATGCAACTTTTTTTCTTGTATGCAACATGCAGAAAACAACGTGACGACATGCATGATTTGCTCATTAGTATACATTTTTGTGGAGGTCCCTTTAATCTTTCTCATTCGCCTCCATCTTCTCTCTCCTCCTCTTGCGCGTTAATCTTACCCATCCACTTCTCTTTTTTTTATTCTCAACAAATTGGCTAAACATTTAAATTCAAAAAGGGTATTTAGCGGTTTTGCTCATTTCAATAAAGATGGATTGCAGTTGGCAGTGGTGAATTGCCCAAGACACAAAAAATATTCTTATGGTAAAAATATATTTACATGGTCATGGTTAATCACAAAAGCAGCAACGAAAGGCCCCGGTCGATTATGTTTTGTCTTGTGAAATAAAGTTTTGCAGTTTTTGAAATTCATATATCATTCTTTTTATAGTAGAGAATATATATCAGCATGCAATGCAGCAGTATGGCTATTAAAGACAATTTGGAACTTTGATGACCACAACAAAACCATTTAATACTGCTAATATGGAGCTGCTAAATTAGCATGTGTGTGGGTATTATTCTGTGTTGAACATCGACTACAATTTTTTTCTTCTTCTTCTGCCCATGAAAATTATGCTGCAATCAGCAGCAGCGATTTTAATATTTTTAATATCCTCAGATCTTAATTTTATGATCACGATTGATTAAATAACTTTGTCTGACATCCTTCTACTAAATGTTTTGCCTAAAACTATTTAATAATTTAAAGCATTTTGACAAAAACGATATGAACGCTTCAAAAAAAGAAAAGTTTAAAATTTTAAGGAAAGTAAAAAAAGGTCAAGCAAAATCTAGCTATTTCTTTCTTCCATTTTTTAATAATAAAAGGAGGTAAGTTGATCTTAATTGAAAAAAAGTTTAATATTTTTTGTTCTTACCTCATGTGGCCTTGGATAGACGTGACTACAATGTTTAGAAGAATGAAGAAGGTTATCACCCGTAGAAGAATGCATGATTTCGGCTAAATTGCTGCTGGGAAACCTGGCACTGTGCGCTACTTGAACTACATCGCTGTGAAATAATAGCAGGAACAAAGTTGTGAAATATCCTAGTCTAGACAGACTCCATTGGGACGATGAAGAATAAGAAGAGGATCTTGGGGATATTACACTAGCAAATGAGTTTTTCATTCTATCACAATTTGTTTTAGGGAATTTATTTTTGAAGCCAGGTGTCTTCTTCTTCCTACTGCTGCTACTACTACTTGCCGTCTTCCCAAATGAATTTGAATGAAGAAGGGAACTTGGTTTGATTAGGATTTCATTACTATTATTACTTCTTGGGATTGACCGGAATGAGCTCCTTTTATGATGATGATGATCCGGATGAGGAGGAGAAACGGACCTTTTTAGTAAATTCTGACGTTGATGAGTATGACGACGACGATGATGATGGTGCAACACGGCTCCGAAATCCTGTGCCCTTTCCCACGTTGAATGGCTTTCGGGGGAATGAGAGAACTTTTGAGATCGAACCATGATCTTTTGCAACTGGTGGAGCTGTTGTGGCGGAGTTTTGACGGAGGAGGCTCGTTTATTACTACTGTCACTCCATTTTCGGTCATGCACTCTTCTTCCTTCAACTCCAACCACACTATCCATTCTTTCTTTCTTTCCTCCCTTCCTCCTTGAATAGGTTAAAGAAGAAGTTTCGTAGACTAAGGAATTGTTATGGAGGGAAGAAGGGTAATTACTATGATGACGATGATGATGTTGCGTTGGTGGTGGCTGTGCTGTGTGTGGATTGCGGTCTAGTTTGGTCAAACTGGAGAGCTTGATCTTCTTCTACTGAAGCAACCAAAACTGATGCTGACGCTTTTACTCGTTGATTGCCATGCCATGGAAGAATATAAGATTGTGGAGTACGGATAGTTCACAATTTTATATTAACTTTTTTATCCATGACGCTGTTACGCTTTTGGGGTTATTTTTTTTCCATTCTTTCTCGTAAGTTCTTATCCCTATATCGAGAATAATATAATAAAATACTTAATACAGCTGCAAAGCCACTTCTTTTCTCTCGTCATTATTATTGTCGGTTTCAATTTTCCAGAAAGTTTTCCTTCTTTTATAATTTCTCAAACTTCCCCTTTCGAAACTAAAATGGCAAGTAGTAAGACTTTCTTAACAGGAGGAACTAGCTAGTCCGGCTAAGCTATATCCTTCAATGTTGCAAAAACTTCATCCTGTATGTACGTTGGTGGTGCGGTGTGTAGCCAGGCAGGATCCGGGTAAAAGTCCAAACTGTTACTCAACTCACTCTCACTCCGTCTTCTTGTCTAAAAACAATATTGTGATAGTTTCCTTGTTACAAAAACACTAAAATTCATATTCTTTCGTAAAGGTAATTAGCTCCAACTGTTGCAGCAGAAACTTCGACTACAGCAGTACTAGCAACACTACTACTGCTAATCTACTACTACAAATAAAACAGCAGTGGCAGCAGCGACTAATTCGGTAAAATGTTTGTTTTAGAAGGATGTTACATAAGAAAGAAGGAAAAATGAGTCAAAATTTAATTAAATGTTGATGTTTTTGGTGGTGCTTTATGCTGTTGTTGTTGGTGTTACAGGAAAGTTTATGATGAAGCAAAAAGGGGTAAAACAAAGAACCGCATAATAGTATCACATCACAAAATCACTCTCTTTCTCTGTGAAAGCTTCAGCTTCGCCAATTCAGTTACCAAGAAGGCTGTCGAAAAATTCATTAAATTTATCTAATGAATAACAACACAATAATGCAATAATGCCTTCTTGAATAATTAAAACCATGCATGTCATAAAAGCGTGTTGAAAGACAACAACAGCAGCTACAGCAGTAGCATCATCGCTCTTCTAATCACCATCATGTCTCTGAAATAAATCTATTTTCAGCTTCGAAGAACGAAACCAATAAGTTTTTTTGAGTAAACAGTAACTATGTAGTAACTAATTTGCTTGCAAAAGTGCACACTCAACTCAATTCAACTTAACTTTACTGAAACTCAACGAGTCACGATAGAATGAACATGCAAGGCATGTGACTGACTATACTACTTCGCTCCGCTTTAGTCAATATTGTAATTAAAAAGTTAAGAATTCAACTTTAGTTGTGTTTGTGTGAAACGGATATTATATTATATTATATATAGGGCAAAGAGTAAAACTTATGTAGCTGGAAAAAGTCTCATGAATGGAAAATGTGACTGGAATGAAGTAGGCTATATTAGATTATATGCTATTGGAGCAGCAGCTCCTTCTTTCACTTCTTTTTTAACTCAACCCCTCAACTCATGCTACGATGATGATGATACTGATGATGAAACAAAATTCAAATCCAGAAGGAGGAAAAATCCACGAAGTGGAGAAAGTTGCTGAGGAGTAAAAGAGAGACGAGAGAGCCAATATTATTCTCTTCGGCGGCTCACAACTCCGTCACTAATATCCAAATAGCAAATATCATCCTTATCGTCATCGTCTTCATTCCAGGATTTATTTTTATTTAGTGACGGAAAATCCCTTGGAAAAAAATTATCATAGAAAATAAAATAAGTGGATTCTTTTCCTCCCCTTAAGCTCCAAGTGTTTTTTCCATGTCTCTTTCTTCTTCTCCTCCTTTAGAAAGAAGTCGTGCAAACAAACCACCCAGCGCACAAGAAGAAGCAGAAAAAGAATTTTTTCAGCTAAAGTGCTACTTCGTTTTCAAATTAAAGGAACATTGTACGAATACTACAACTAGCTCAATAGCTTCTTCCACAAGCACAAGCACACACAAACACACATGCCAAACATGTACGTGTTTCCTGGAAAAGTTTTTAACAACACGAACACGTTATTTTGCCGCTGCTGCTGCTGCTGCTTCTCGCTTTCCGTTTATTCTTTCTCCGGGAAACTTCAATTTCTATACAAGAGTTGCTTTCTTTTATGCTTGTTATTATTTCTGAAATAAATTAGGACAGGAGAAAACGTTATGCAATAAAACTTTCCAATTCCAACAACAGTTTTATTCACAATATTAATATAATAACATCACAACGCACAGAAATCTAATTAGCAAAATTAATAATTAGTAGCAATAATGTAACAAGTACAAATACTTCAGATGAAGAAGGATCAGCACGTTGTTGCACTCGTGTTGTTTGTTTTCAGTTGTAGTAGTTGCAGCGTCAGCAATAACGTTTGCAATTATAATAAAATAAACGAAAAACAGAAGAATGAGTGTTTGTTTTTGTTTGTTTGTTTGTTGTTCGCTCGCTCACATTAATACATCGCTTTCGTATCCATTTTATATTAGAATAATAATATGTTGGCGCTTGCTTATTGTTTCGCTTGCCTGCTCGCCTCACACTCTCCTCACATCGCATCGCTCTTTCCGACTTGACTTCAAATGCCAACTGAAAAGACGACTTTGCAATTCAAATGGATTTTAACCACAAACAATTCGCGATCTTACTACTACCACCGCCGCACTAGTAGTAGTCAACGAGCATTATTATGTACTTATCATCATAGTCAGCAACAGAAGAACCAGCATGACTTTTTCTATTTTGCAAAGAAGCAGCAGCAGCAGAAAGAAACAGCATCGAGGCTTCATTCACCGCCGCCGACACCACCACCATTAGTGTAATCAAAGGCAACAGAAGGCAAAGGCAAACAGAATTTTTTGCAGTTTAGCCGCTCGCTTGAATCTCATCAAAATCGACTTTTTCATCTCCATCTCCTCACTCACAACTATTATAACCACACACAGTATTAC
This sequence comes from Lepidocyrtus cf. sotoi NNG-2020, assembly GCA_027744475.1. Lineage (NCBI taxonomy): Eukaryota > Metazoa > Arthropoda > Collembola > Entomobryomorpha > Entomobryidae > Lepidocyrtus > Lepidocyrtus cf. sotoi NNG-2020. Next base: position 1,172 of record JAHZNJ010003074.1, on the reverse strand, counting down.
TACACAACTATTATAACCATAAGTTTATAAACTAAACACAACAGAGCAGAAGAAGAGAGCCACAACCAAGCCAAGAGCCAGCAGAGAGCCGCATCTTCTCTAAAACCTCATGGAAAACATCTATGCAAAAGCTCATCTCATATCACAGAAGAAGAAGAATCTGCAAAGTACATGTGCTTCTTGTGTGCACTTTACATTTTATTTTATTGCGAATTACGTTCACGACGACTACACGGTACAAACACGTACTACTTTTATAATACAAGGAGACTTGCCAGCGCCATAAAGCCAAGCCAAGCCAGTTTTCTTCGCTTTTTTATATTGGATTTAGAAAAGATGAAAAAGAAATGATGAAGATGAGCAATTTTTTTATATCAGCTTAACTTAACCTTAGCTCATCATTTTTTCATTCACATATTATTTTCATGCATAACTTACTTTATGCTACCCATCAGCAGCATTCTATTTTCATCATCATAATCATTATCATCAGCTACACTACCACAAAAGATTCTACGAAGAATTAGTAGAAAATTTGGAGAATTGCAGGAAAAAATCGGAAGAAACATCCATAAAACAAAATTATCACAAGTAAGTATATTGACGCTTAAATTATGCGCTATTCATAGCAAAAAATCATTTAAATTTGTAAATGTCATTGTGTTCTCTCATTATAATGCGATAAAGTTAAATCTATGCATTTAAGCATAATTTCATAAGAAAAAAGTGATCGCACTTGATTCCATGTCATTATTATTTACGTAGACATTCAACAAAAATAATCATGAACTCCCCTTCATCTTTCATGATATTATTGTTGTTGGTTGTTGCAGTGTTTAACCTGACAAACAAAAGAAACAAAAAAAACAAAAGATAGCATAACAATAAAAAAAATTGCATGTTGGAAAGGGGCAAGTGTGCAAAACGTAACGTAACCAAACGTAATATCTCAATAAATACTTATTATTATTATAAATGAGAAACAAAAACTTAAATACAGATTTGTAAAAGAAATTCATTATGATAAATGATGATGATCAATGATCTCATAATATGCTGCCATCTATTTTTTCATCTTCCATGATATTTTTTATGAATAGATAAGATTTTTTCTGTTGTACATTGAATGTTCAATGTTCGACGTGGACAATGGAGTTGGGACGTTACGTTTT
>JAHZNJ010003073.1:0-10246 GCA_027744475.1 Lepidocyrtus cf. sotoi NNG-2020 | reverse complement strand
ACTTATGAGAAATTGAAATATAAGTCCACATGTCATGACAAAGCAGAAAGGATAAATGTACAAGTTTGATATTTTTGACAGATAGGTATGTTATTTTGGCTATTTTATTTAAAGATGACAATTTTGAAACACTCAATGTTTTTCCTTCATGTAGAGAAAATACCGTTGTCAGTCATATCCATTTACACAACAAGACATAACGACAACATGAAAAACGGATATTTAGAAAAGCTTTTACGAAAAACAGCTCACATCGTTTTTTGTGGGGTTCAAAGTGGATTTATTTGCAAACGGACATGGACATACATACTACATACATGTATTTCTAAAAATAACAGCAATACTTAACTTAAATTAGCTATGAACTGAACCGAATTCTTAACACTTGTACCTATTAATCAATGTATAAATAAATGTTTGGCTCAAGGTAGCTAACTCAGTTAGACGAGTAAAACTTGCACTTTGAAATAGTCCCAAAATGCACCGAATCAGATGTTTAAACATTAAGAAGAAACAGCAAAAATCCATAATATAATGTAATCTGACTTGCCAATTTTCTTGGAAAATATTCAGTCGGTAGCAGTAATTTTACAGCATATTTATGAATGATTATGAAAGTAATGCTTTTAATATATAGCTCTTTCTTGAATATATTTTTAAATAATTAGTTAAAATATAAAACTAACTATACTAACATAAAGCGTTGCAGTTTGGGAGAATTAAAAACAAAACATTTCGGTTATTAACAAACGAAAAAGTCTTCAATTTGAATTATAGTTACCTACGTGTAATGCATTTACAACAAAAATTTGTAATTCTTCCTATTCACCTGGCTTTGAAGTTGGATTGGAAATTTGGTAGTTGTAAAAACTGTACAATATTCTATATTCTCGTTCCGTACCAACCAAAAACATCGAACATTTCATTTCACATTACTTTCTAGCATAAAATATTCAATGTAATTTTGTCCGTATGGAATATAGACACGTTTCTTGTAAATTCTTTGTCGCATGATAATCAAATTCTTATGAAGACCTGAAAATTATTTACACTTCACCTACTTTTACGCTTTGGTTAGATAAAAGGTAACCTTGTTGTCGTCGGCTTCCATGTGGAATTTGCTTGCACATGCCGTATGAATATAAAATGAGAATTTTCCAGTAAAGACAACAAATGATTATGGTAATAACAACGGCAATGTCATAGCTTTCCGGTTCATATGTTTCTCTCTTGTAGTGGAAATTAATTGCAACAGAAGCAAGAAAGTAAGAAGTAAGCAGCACCCACCCACACAATGTGCCCAGGCCACACCCGCAGCATCACATCACACATGTCGTCGTCGTTGTCCCGTCATGTCATCATCATCATGTTCCAAAAATTCAAAGATTCGTCTCATACCCTCTTCTACGCCTCAATCATAGCACTACAATTTCAAGGCTTGCTTTCGGAATAGTATAGAACCAACATAACAGTCTATATAATATGGTACAATTTACCCACAAAAATAATTGGCTAGACTTTCCAACCGTATCATATTACATGCAGATTCAATAAATTAAATTTTAAATTGGTACGACACAAGTTTTTTTTACCTCAGATACTTTAGTTTTGCTCAGAACTCATGAACTTCTTCGCACTATTGACAATTACTGACACTGTCAATGTCAATACTAATTAAGCTAGGTTTTTAGAATTACTTATCAGCTCCAATGCACGTGTACACTCCTTTTCCGCTTTAATAAGTACTATTTCAATAGATTTGAGATAGAATTGAAATTATTGTAACGTTTGAAGATGGATGTGAAAATTTGTTTCGGATTTTTTTTTGGAAAATGTTCACATGGTCAGTTACAAACTTTAAACCTGATATCAAATAGCAAGAATCATGGTCTTGCTACACACTAACTGAATTGTAATTTGCAGGATCCTGGTCAAACCAAAATTTTTATATCACAATTTTGTTTTCCACTATTAAAATTCCACCCCTAACTTAATACTGTGAAAATTATTTTGCAGTGAAAGAAATAGGAAACGAAATAATATTACCTATGCTAATTAGATTGCTGCTGCTGGTACTTGCGAGATCTTATTACAACATTTACAACTGCACAATATTATATAGGTGGTATTGGTAGTGTTAAAACTCAATGTTTTTAGTTAGCACAAGCAGTCGTTACACATAATAAGTTCTTTAATGGACTCAGTCAGCAGGTTTATTTTATGCAAATCAGATTCTAGGTTGAAGGTACAAAAAAGTAAAAAGACTTCCAAGTCCAATTCGCATTGCATTCCAAGTTCCAATTCCAATGCAGTTAGCATTGCGGATGTGAGAAAGTGAGTGCACGACCACGACGCGACACAGTAAAGTAATACACTAGTGTATTGTTATAAAATCAAAAGTATCGTATTTCGGAAAGGGGTATAGCGTAGACATTGTGTGCTAAATAGAAAGTTTAAAAGCGTTGAATATGCTAATTTGCATATTGTCCAGAAAGCGTGTCCAAGTTCACAAGGTTTTAATCCTTTGCTTGATTTATTGTACTGCATTGTCTGAACCACTTTTTGCTGTATATTATGCAAATTAGAGTCACAATGAGTCAAGGTATCATCTTATCGTGCCAAAGGGGAAATGGTCCGCTAATGTAATCAAATAGTTGCTCGCATATCAAATTGAATCACGATTTTGACATTCCTTCAGCGTCGTCAAAGAGTCAAGTCAATTGACATTGACCAATTGTCATTTGTCATTTTCATAGATTCCATTGCAATTTCGGGGATTTCCTGTCTTTAACAATTAAACTTGTCAATGATTGCTCAATAGTTTGAGTCAAAGAGGAAGCAAATAGACGTAAGTTGCTTTCTCCTAAGCGTAAGTGCTGCTTTTACATAGTAAATGTAAATATATTTCGGTCGAATTTTTAACCTCCTGTTCAAAAGTACAAAATCCTAGTACGAGTACGAGAAACATCAGAAACAACGAAAATGTTACAAGTATGTGTTAATTACAATGCCAAAAGCCACTTACACGCATGTTTTTTGATGGCTACATTAACCTAAAGCGAGGGTGGCCAGACTATAAAATCTGGAATAAAACTACTTTAATAATACCTTTGCCGTTATAAATTCTCCACGTGGAAGGAAATTTTTAAACTTTCTTCCTTTTGTTGCTTTCCAAATTACACGGTTAATATAATATTCTTTATTTCTACATTTCCTTTTAGCTTCTTGTTATAATATTCTTTATTTTTTACATTTCCTTTCAGCTTAGGTAAATTATTTATGATTTGAGAACATAAACAAGATCTTAAGATATTAAATGACAAAATGTATTTTAGACTGCACGCTAGACACGATTACGGCAAATTTTTATTAGGTATTATGAATACTTACATTTTACATATATTTTACTTGATACAACACATTACATTTTGAAACCTTTAATCAAAATTATTGCAACATAAAAAATCTTTTAGTATTTTGCATTATAAAATATGTAAACAAGAAGGGTGGGTGTAACGATAAAATGAATCAATCAACTTCTCTAACACCGTGATTTTGCAAAAGCTTAAGAATGATTCGAATCAAAGGATAATTTAAAATCATAATACGAATCATATTCTTGTGTGTTATGTGCATGCAAACGCAAAATAATAAATAAAATTTATAATTATACATTACATAAGATATTTATCATATGAACACTTTAAGGGAGCATGAAACGCGACATGGTAATGTAAATGCAAAACTCTTGATGTTATGCATTTCATAAATGGCAATAATCTTGGTGAACCGGTGGCGCATGGAGTAGGAGAGCAAGTTGGTTTAACGTGCAAAATAAATACTACGTGAAATACAAGAAGCTGACATTAGTACTACTACTACTGCTACTACATTTTGCAGCAGAGACTAATTGCCAATGTCTTTCAGCTTCTATTCTGAATTTTTACTCTGTTATTATTATCATTTCCGTTTGTTCTCCGTTCATTATTCTCATCTTGCCATTTCATTATGGTAATGATACGCCTCATAAACATTTCTATTAATGGTAAAAACAAAGTAGACAGGATCGTTAGCCGATGAGAACAGGAGACTATAAAAACTCTCCTTAATACATATTATTGCACTCCTTCTTACAGACAGACAGTGTGAAAAGTGATAGATACAATTGCAATCATAATCATGCACATTACATCATCATAATATATAATGTTCAGCATAAAAACTACAAAACCTTCACGTTCTTTTGGTTATCCGTTGACTCAATCAATAAAAATAAGTTAATGACAATGGATATAGTGATGGTGAACAGTAAACAATGATATTTTTATAAACATAAAAGGAAAAGATGTATTTCTGTATCAATCAGAACTTTCCTTCCATTTTTGTCGACAAGCGTAACACATGCTTCGCCAAGTTTTGCTTTTTAACTATTGTCAATCAAACAGGCCGCTTCCATTTATGCCAATTTTAAATTGCTTTTATAAATTTTCTTTTATCTTGGCCTTACATTTTTAGTTTGTTTCTTCTCGTAAAGTATTGCAATTCGTACATGGTTATGTAAAAAAATGTTACAGTCCTTTTATTGTCACTTCATGTTGTTTGATGTCGTCCTATCAGCCAAAAATATGCTTTATCACAAGTCGCAAGTAACTACTTTTGAACAAAAACAACAGCCCTTATTTCTTAAAAGTATTAAACGAAATTTTATTATTTACCATCTCATCATCATCATTTTCATCATCATTCAACACCAACGCCATCCTAGTCTTCTCTCAATCAGCAGCGATTATTTTGTAAAGTGCAAAGAACCCACCCACCATCATTATTCATTAAGTGTTTCTTCATATCGTATCACCAACTAACCACCACCGTATTTGATTTTCCGTTATAGTTATTTCGACAATAATGGACAACACATTACATTGTTTTCTCCCTTCTTGCCAATGTCACTAATTATTACTATATTACTAGAAAGCCAACAGTAAAAACGCCAATGCAATATGTGATGTGATTATAAGAATTACGCGTGGTTAGGTTGTGTATTATGATTTGATGCTTGCATGAGCCACAAAAATGACTCGGTATAAAATTACGATGTATCATCACATCACACATAAAAACTGAGTTTAAATAATACTTGAAAATCACGGGGTGGTGTGACATTTGACATTAAAAACGGAATTGTGAGTGAATAAGTTGTTGTCAGCTCTGCATTTGTTTTAATTTTTGTGATCTAAAAGCTGAGATAACTTTATATCTGTGTCAGACACCGAAGTAAACTAATGATAAACTTAATTTAAAAAGAAGCGTCATTTTCTAGCCAGCGAGCATTATTAATACTACACAACATTTAGAACTTTTCGTTATTGAAGCACACTTGACTTGTTAAATTCATCTCTGTCGTCGGTCGACTCGACATATAAACAAAATTCTGCGCTGCTGCGTTGTTGTGTTGCTGCAATGATGTTATGTGAGTTGTCCGAGCACTTACAACAACTGCAATTGAAAGAACTTTTGTTTATTTTATTTCATTACTACATTTTCATTTATTGCCACTTTACATTTGCGTTTGATGCATGGGTGGTGGTGGTTTCTGGTCATCGAGAGCACAACATAGGCAGAAGAAGGATCATAATAGGGACACAGCAGAGCAGTGAAATGGATGTTGGAAGCGGTTTGATTATCCTTCTAAAAACAGTGAATTCAAAGCAACTTTGCTATTCTTCATCCATTATGGATGAGAAGTAACACCCTTTTTGTGAGACACCCATGACCATTCTTCTCTAGGGAACGTGTTTATTTAAAGGCCCATTTTAATTTAACTGTTTGCAAAATCTTTGAAGAGGAAAACCAAAAGAAACATGCCTAAATACATCATAGTTATACTTCACCGCGATAGTCGTATTCATTTGTGTTTGTTGTGCTTCAAGAGGAGTGAGAAAAACTGCATAGTTTAAGTTTAAATTGTTTCTGAAACTCCAAAAATAAACATAATTTTTTCCTACGGTTGCGACGCAGATACATACGGAATAGTTATAAAGTGCATTGTTAAATTGATGGAATAGCAAATACATTTATTGTAAGTCAACACGGTTAAATTGGAAATGAGAACTAAAAGCACCTAACGTAATACCTATATAAGTAAATAAATACCTATTATGCAATTTGTGGTAGGTTCTTTGCTTCTACCCTTACACATTATTCCGCGCAACAATTAGTTTCCGTTTCAATCGTTCGTTTTTTATTAATAAAATGTTGTGTAAAGTGTAAATATTTGTATATTTACAATAACAAAGCAAGCAGAAAGTATTGACTTTCGTAATCATCATAATGCTTTGAAGGATAACGAGCAAAGATACTGAAGAAGTAAACACAAAAGTTTCAGTTGAGTTTTTTCCTTCCTTGCCAAACTATTACATTGCATATTCAGCCAAATGCTGCTGCCGTTATTTTTGGAAGAACACAATATTCTTCCTCACAAGGGAGGCTTACCATCATCAACAAATAACATAACATCAAGCCAAAAAGCAGAAGGAAACTCTAGAATAAGTTTTCGGATTGTAGCAGAGAAAAGAAGGTGGAAAAGAAGAGAAACGTTTATTGTGGACTGTGGAGTGTGCGGAGGAGGTTGTTGGCTCAGCTCATTCTTTCTCTGTGTGAGTGTTCAATATAAACGCTCAGCATTTCACATCTCTTCTCCAGTTGAGTCGAGTCATTTCTGAGCTCAAGCTTGGCCCACAGCAGAAAATCAGAGAAAAAGCAAAAAGTGTCTGTCGAGTCGGAAACAAGGGAATAGAGGAATGAACGGTAAACACGGCGGAAAGCTTTTGTAGTAAAGCTGAACCTCTCACGGCAACACAGAAAAAGAAACCAATACACAAACACAAGACATTTTTCTCTTCTACACTTAAGTTTTTCTTGAACCACCTTTACATGCATCCAATTGCATAGACTTATAAAAAAGAAGAAAAATGGCTCTACATGTGCACAAGTTTTGCTTGGGGAAGTTTTTAGAGCTGAAGAAATATGAAATAAGAGTGGAGTGAGATCAACATGTGTGTCCTGTGTATTGAATAAGAAGGAACTAATGGAGTTAAACTAGTAAAAGCAGGAGTAAGAAGAGAGTAGAGAGAAAAAGGTTAGCAATTTAAGTCAGCAACAGATAATCATTATTTTTCGTCTCTAAAGCTTTCCTCGTTCTTTTCAACTTTCTTCCGTCTACTCAGTTTTGGAAGTGAAAGGGGAAAGTAAGACACTGCACTATGGCTCTAGGTTTTTGCCATCGTCGTCGTGTGTAACACGTTGATAATAAATGTTTTAAACAAACAAAATAACACGAACAAGAAAAAAACTTCAGAAAGAAAGCAAATACTAATAGTCAGCAAAATAATATTTCAGTTGATGTTGTAAAATTAAATGCATCACAGTGCAAAATCCACTCAAAGCCGGTTTTCCTATTGCAAAAGGATTTACACTTTGTTTATTGTGCTTGTTTATTAAAATAGGGACAATGTGAGAATTTACTAGTTCGTTACAAGCTAAGCCAAAATTGAAAGGGAGTAACACTCTACTATACTCTCATCATCTCGTTTTATTCCTCACTGAATAAAAACTGCTGAAACAAACGCTTATTTCTACAATTTCTCTTGTAACCTCGTTTACACGAACGAACTACAACAAAAAACTAAATAGTGAAACGTATAAAGTAAAACAAATTAACTTTCTGGTAGAACATGAACATACACATTTATCATGTTATATTGAATTTCAGAGAAAAGGCCGACACCGAAACTAGTTTGGATTGACTGGAAAATCAAATCTTTCAAATTATTTCCGCATGTGTAAGTGAAGCTACTCCTACTACAACACAGTGCTAGAGAAACACATAGTATATCTGACTGGCATTCTACCCTAATCACTATTGACATAATTTACGTTGTCATTGTTTATCCTTTGCTCTACTTTCTCTACTATGTGAAATGTAAGAGCATGAACTCAATTTGTTTCTAGGTACTAAATTATACTACGATTCCAAAATATTTCATTCATTATGAATATATTGAACTAATGTATTGACATGAAGTAAAATCTGATGTGTTATACACTTTTACATACAAAGTTTTACATTATTTTAATGCAAATTCCAGACTTCAAAGATCACGTACACGTACGCACATTAAAATCAATCTGCAGTTGATAAAAACGTCAAAAAGACTAAAATAGAATCCTGGACTAATTGAAAATACAATATTTAGCATATAAACATACCCTGATTTACTCATGCAACAAACTATGTATTTGAAAAGTTACAATCAAGCCTAGTGTTGTACATATAAACATTACCGAAAGAATTCTTACATTAGTATTCAAAGATTCCACGTAGCTTGTCAGTTGATAAGAAATAAAATTCTTCAAAATATTGCTTGTCCTAGAAGGGTTAGTACGCAAATAACTGTTATAGTACTCCATCGACCGTTTTATGCTACACATCAAGAAGTATCAACCAAGATATTTATAAACGCTCATCGACATCGACACTGTCTCTGCGAGTCCGTCACCGAAAACAAGAACGAAAAAGTTCATGCTGTTGACATAAAGGAACTTAAGATCAACTGAAAGCCTTCAGCAAGGTTTCAACTATAATTTTGTGAAAAAGAAAGACAACTCAACTATGATGTTGTTTGCTGTCAACAAACACGAGCATTAGTAAATGTAAGTATAAGAACGAGACAAGACAAGCTCATCCCTTCTGCTAAAAATATTTTCTTGATGCTCATCTTTTCTTCCTCTAGTCTCTAGTCTGCATCCAACTTTGTCTCCTTAAAGATCTTTCTTTCTTTCAATAACATTAGCAGTTAAATCGACTCAGAGTCAGAAGGGACTTTCACTCGAAGACGAAAAAGTCTCTATAGTACACTCACACTCCACCAGAAAATAATTCTCCACCACCACCACCGACAACCTCATCCCATCTCAATCAAGAGAAAAATTCCTTTTGTCATTCTGTCAAACCCAGAACAAGGCAGAGTTCAACGAGGCTTAAAACCACATTCAATTTTTGATATTTCGCTATACGCGGCGGTTGTGTGACGACTGCCGTTTCCTTAAAGATTATATAGTAAAAGTCACTCGCTTTGTGGTTCTACTACTGAGCTGGTGGCTGTTCTTTTTACAACACGTCTACTACATTCTGCTTTCTTCAGAAATTCATTTCATTGTTTAAAGCAAGCAACCCATCACTACTACGGAGTTACATCATCAACAAACGAAGAAGAACTCAGCTGGCACACACAACCAAAAGCTTTGGGATAAATTAGGTAAGTTGAAGAGAAAATCCCATTTCATTGTAGTTAAGCTTTCCTTTAACTTTTTATTTCAACTTTTGTGGTTTAACTTAAGCTTTCACTAATAATGCGTGCTAGGATGATTCTTCCGGCGGATGCCAAAAAATCATCCACGAGGAAAAGTGTCTTTGAGTTGAGAAGCAGAGGTTTTCCTTCCTATCAACCAAAATTTCTCCTTACAGAGAAGAAAAAACTATAAAAAAGTTTGTCGATACGCCTTTGTCTTTCTCTTTTCAAAACCTCTCTCCTCCTTAAATGAATTAGCTTTTTCTTTCATCCTACTCTAGTACGACGTAGTAGTTTAATTTTGAAAAGAACCTTTTAAAGTTTTTTCTTTTATTCTTTTTGTGCGATTTTAAGTTTAGCTGGGTTTTGCATTTAAAATCTGGGAGCGGAATTAAGTGATGGTGGTGGTAGTAGGTACTGTAAGCAAGCATGAAATTAACCACTGCAAAGTTAACGTTTAATTTTTTTGTAGATTCTGCGAAAAAACACCCTGAAGTTGGGTAGACACTTAGTTATTACGCTTTCTAGCATGAAATAATAAGCTTCAGCATTTTTTATCATTTTATTATCCTCTTTTTAGCCTCTTTACTTTTTTGTTTAGTTAATTGTAAAGTTTTTGTTTTCGTTTTTAAGAAAATCCTTTGTATTTCTTTGAAACTCACGTACAAGCGTATTATAGCTTATTGGCAAGTCTATTGTATTTATATAGGTAGTACGTTCACTTTGCTGGCTTTATCGACGGTTTCACATTACCCCAGCACACTTACCTACCTATCCTGAGATGGGAATTTGGGGGAATGAGATGGACTTAAAGTTAAACTACTCGGTGCACCGAAATTCCACAGCGGAAATTTCCGCAGAAGTTGGCAACAAAGATTAATTACTATTATTGCAAT
>JAHZNJ010003072.1:0-24122 GCA_027744475.1 Lepidocyrtus cf. sotoi NNG-2020 | reverse complement strand
AAGAAGAAACTTGGTGGTGGTGTTAGTGATGATGGTGTCTTCCTTTACTCGACCTTGATGTAAATCCCTTGAACCGGAAGAAGATGTATAGTGCACCGTTCATGGTGTAATGATCTTACACATTTCAACCTTGTAAGATATTTTCCTCCAAGAACTGTCCATACGTATGTATGGTATAACACAACACAATGTTTTTTTCTGTACAGTTCTTTTTCTTCTTCTGTTCCTCTACACTTCATGACTTTCAAATAAAACAGGGGAAAGTTGAAGTGTGAAACTCGGAGGTTATTTATTACGTATTGCACCGGCTTAAAATTTGTAAGCCTCGACGTAATTGTGAAAATGATGACGAAGGGCGAGCAACAACGCAATCTAGTCTGCTAGGTATTTACCTGTTTCCTTCCCCAACGTTTAGTCTGGATGGACGCACGAGAGAACCTCAAAAGGACAATAATGTTTTCGAAGAAAACGGAAAGGAATCAATAATTTCCTCATAAATACTCATTAATCCTCATCAAATCTAAGACCTGTCTTCAAAGAAGTAAAAATTAAACGCGTGCCACTTCCTGCCAGCCAGCCAAGTTCACAAACAACAGAATTGGAGGAGCTGACGAGACGGTGTAGTGCGTTGGTGGTGGTGTTGAAGAAGAAAAACAAGAGGGGCGGCGGGCGTTAGGAGAGTAGATTTTCCTTTCTGTTTTATACTCTTAGTTTGAGTAGTGGTAATTTATTACAGATATGAATATAAAAGGCATTAGAAACAGGAAGGAAAAGGAAGGGAACAAAAAGAAGTTCAATGTCTCGCATGGTTAGCTCCCCAGGGCTTAATTTTGATGTGCATGCATAAACTTTTCTTGTTTTCCTTTTGGATGCCCTCATTATTCCAGCTAAAGTATAGTGTAGACGAAGAAGAGCCAACTTGACTGATAGATTTCCTTTTATATCTTTTGTTTGACTTTCTGAAATTTACTTTTGATAAAATCTGCTTTCTGTGTGTGCCTACTAAAACGGTTACGGTTTCGTACGTTACGACTTACGACTACTACTCCAACAATCACAATGAAATGAATGCATTCTCCTTAAACCCTAATTTTTAGGGAGTTAGCTATTATTGGAGTGAAAATTACTACTTCGGAAAACGAGAAAAGGTTAAGGTTGGGTTAAGTGAGTCACAGTCACTTCCAGCCTTGTCCCTGTTGACTTTGACTTTACTGTTTGGGGGAGTGTGAGTAGTGGCGTTCTTAAAACGATGTGGTGGCCTCCAAAATAAAATCATGCATGTGATTATGTAGGGTAGGTAATAGTAATAGGTAGGTAGGTAGGCTGGGCACTAGGCAGTTAGATTTATACGTGCGCATTTTCACCGCATTCGCATTCCATGAACTGAACTAGCTTGGTTGGTTGTGATGCTAGCTATGCGATGAATCCTAAAATTATAACGCGAAACTTTTCTTTCGAGTACGACTACTATTCCAATCCATAAAACGGCTTAACGAGTTGTGACTAAAAATGATTTGTTCTATTACTACTGCTGCTGCACTACTATATAGACACTTTTTTATCTTCTCTTCTGCTACGCTTCTCCACGCAGTGAGTGTGTGCAAATCCAGAAGACTAATCAAAAATTTCATTAAAACTTTTTTAGAAATATTTTTTATGGGGAGAGGAAAAGGGAAACTTTTTTTTCTACTGAATCTAAAGAGATGGGCTGCTTACTGTTTTGTTTGTTTTTACTTTTAACAGGAATATTTAACTCTTTTCTAACTTAAAATGCCCCAAAAATGATCTGGAAGAGAGTTCTCTGAAGTGAACAAAGGAGGGAAGTAGAGGCATTTTCATGTATATTCATACTTACATATTATTCTTTCTCCTACAATCAGATCTTCATCTCATCACACACACAACTGCCATAACACGTGTCCCTTGGAGCCACATGCAATCTGAGGTATTTCACGATTCAACAAATACATAAGTAATTTTACAGTGGAGAGGAGGAGAGAGTAGGGAAACCAAAACATTTGCAGAAAAAATTTAGCTCCAGTCCATATAAACCAACCACCGACAATCTGGAAGTTCATTAGCGCAGAAAATTATTGGTGGTGGTGGCGTGTGCATATGATAATTGTCTCCCTCTATCTAAATTATACTTCGTCAGCTAAATTCAAAGGATTTTTATGAGTTAGATAAATAGAAGCATTGAACTATGAACCCACAAAACCAAACCCCAACGCAAACATGTTACTCTTCGTTGTTTGTTCTGTTCTCCTCCATTACTAAATGAAAAGATCTTCCTTCTTCCTTCTTTTGTATATTCGAAATTTAGTCTAACTTAAGTAGAAACGGTGCTGTGGCATGGTATTGCACAATGCATGATATCATCTAGAAAACGCAGTTGATCGTTTTTCTTTTTAACCGTTCCTTTGATATCGACAAGACTATATTGTAATTTCGGTTCGGATAAATAATGTGAAAACAATAATTATTTTATAGCTAATGCAATCACAAAGCTACATTGCATTAGGCTGAAATAGACAGTGACTTTTACCGCATTACTTAATGAAACGAATGTCAGTTTTAGCATAGTATGCATTCATTTCAGATGACTATTAATAACAAATATTGCCGCTATTGAGGCAGCAAAACGTTTGTGTTTGTATGTGTGTTTGAGCCAATAAATTTAAGGACTGAATCATTACTAAACTGCCTACATTTTTGATTGCGAAATTGCGATGATACTATCTCATCACTATTGCAATCAGATGCAGTTATGAAATTACAAATAACCTGATGTTAAGCTCATATCATACCATTATCAATATCATATACACCATGTCACGATTCACAATAATCATTCACCTTGATCTTAACATTCACGTATAGATAGGTAAATGAATGTTTCCCATTGCAGATTGCAATGCAATGACGTAATGATTGAAATTGACATTGAAACAAAGCGTAATGTATACATAATACCAACATTCTCCCAGTTTCCTTTAAAGTTAATATTATTCTTCTTGTTCAATCATGTGTGTTTGTTCTTGCCTGACAGGAGTCTACATATTATGCAGTTTTTTGTCTACATTTTCCACCTCATATTCGACTTTGTATGCCTTACCACCATGATATGCTGCGTAAGTCTCTACCGCACCGGTTGCAAAAGTAGATATTTGCAAAGAATATTTTGCAAAAAAAGTTTTTATTCTTATTCCAAAAATGAAATACCTCCCGTACTTGCACACATCCTTCCACAATTATGCACTCAGATTGATAAAACGACACGGTTGACTCAACTTAAACAATCAAGTAGGTACCCATGTTTATCTTCCTGCTTTCATTTTTCTTCCTTCCTGAATAATCTTCAATTAATAGTGCCTAACTACTTTTATAGCAAAATGAGTGATGATATTAGCTAAAATCTCAGTATGCGTTTTAATCTACTGGATATCCATGCTACATGCACTAAAAGAAATCACGCTTGATTCTACTTATGTAATACACATGCAACGTTACACAAAATAGTGCCATTATGTAACAATATAAAAGCAAAAAAAACATCAAAACTTTTGATCATCTTACGTATTGCTTGAATAGGGTTCAGGTTACCAAGAGCCGGGATAATGTCTGTCCACATCCACGTTTCATATAATATTCGTCATCATCATCATCATCGTTGCCATCATCAAGTACAATAGTTTTGGAGGAACATGTATCGTTCCGTTGCAAGCATAACCGACCAAACGCCAAATGAAATTCCATAATTCCAGAAAACCCGTCCAAATTCAGAAGAAATAAGATTATGGACAAAGGAAACCATACGTCATCCAGTGACATGTGACATAAAAAAGAAGAAAAAAATTCATATATAGAAATAATGCGTGAGTACCTACTATAAAATATACATTCCAAGGCATTATTGAGTATCTCGTCGTCTTTTTGCTTTAAAATAGTTTGTAAAAGAAGAAGTTGATGGTTGAGTCAAAATTTTTTATTATAGAAAATCTAGAAAAAAGGAGCGCTGGCACTACTGCACTGTCAAAAGCAAACTACAAAATTGAACAGCAGGTTAAAAGGACAAAAATGAAATATTGACTGAACAGAAAGAATGAGAGAAGGAACTGGTTGGTGGAACCATGCTTGCTTGCATAATCTATAGCTACATCATTTTTGGTTGACAATAAGGAGGCAAATGGAAGAGGAAATGGGTAAAGCACATGTACATACATATTGCACGGGAATAAAGGTAGAAAGTAGAAATATTAACCAAGAATAGAACAGAAGGAAAGAAAGGCGTAAAAAAGCAAGCTGGAAAATATATTTCATTTCTTCCAAAAAAATCTTTCTTTTTGGTTTTGCTGAAAGAAAATTTATAACATCGCGGGGCACAGGAGTAACAGTAACTGAATAGTATTGTAGGAAATAGTAAGAACCTCAAGGCAAATATCACTTTAGAAAGACGAAAGGTTTACGAGCTCTTTACGAAGGTATATTATTAGGTTAAGGCTGTGGGAAAGGGTTTTGAATTTTATATATAAATACAAATACTATTTTAGGTCTTACCGTTGATATCAATGTCTAAAAAGGGAATGCGCCTGCCGGTGGAGGAGGCGGTGTCGGTTCCTTCTCTTGCTGTTCGCACTATGAGATCATCATGAAGGCTCAGCAGGTCTTCCCTACGGTAAGGTTCTTCTGGTGCGTTGTTAAACTGGACAATGGATTTGGTTAAACGTGAACCAGTTTTGGTAGAAGTGAAGATTTGCACTTTTCCTCTATAGTTTGACAATCCTTCCCCTCCTTGCTTCTCCTCAACCACACTCTGCTTTACATCATCAACATCAACAGGAGAAGCAGGATCTGATAACGATATTGTTTTGGAGGTGGTGGTGCTTGTGAGAACATTTTTATAACGATTTGCAATTTCAGGAGGAATGGTAAGGCTAACTGTATCACAGTATGATGAGTTGCAAACACAAACAACGCTCCCTCTGCCAAAATCTCGAGGGATGCATGGCCGAGTCACTTCTTCCTCGCCGCTGCTACCGCTGCTTTTGAAAATTTTTATAGTTCTTCGTTCGAGCTGCTTTGTTGAAGGTTGTCCTACTTTATCTTCAAAACTTTTTCCAGGAGGATTGACAAGGATTTGAGCGGCCACTATGATGATATGGTTTATAAAAAAAAGTTTTGGTTACAGAATAATATAGAATACTAAAAAAAGCCCACCAAGCAAAAAGTTTAAAACTGTCAAAAATTGTTTGAAGGTTGAAAGTTACCAGAAAAAATCAGGAAGGCACAGGCAAGAATCGAAATGTTAGCGCTCCAGCTCATCTTGAACCAAACTGCTTTACATGAGCTTTGAATAAACTGTAATTACCTACTTGAGTATTTAAATTGCGTTGACTTTAATTTTTTTTATCCAACTGCGCGTCTCTTATTAAATACAGATGAACAAAAACTGCTGCACTTTTTCTAAGATAAAATGTTTTGGTTTTTTTTTATTTAAAACCCGGTTTTGTGTAATAGTTTGCAACACTTCACACTTTGTCTGCTATGAAAAAGAGATTAGCAAAAGTTACATAACAGATTTACTCGAGGAAGTGAAGCAAATGTCGAGATTCCACAACAAAGATGCTCTTTATCTGTGGCTCTTCGCTCAGGATATGATCTCCCTAATGAATCTTCCTTCCTCTTTTTTAATCATGGAGCAAAAATATGTAGGTTATCTATACTTGAGCATGTTAATTTCCAAAGACTTCCATTTCCATAAAAGCTTTATCATAATAATACGGACGACTATATAAAAAGCCTCCTCCGCATCCGAATACATGGCTGCTGCAAAATAATTTACATTTCATGCATTTAACGGAATATGAGCAATTTTCCAACAACGGCAAATCATACATATCGTTCTGTGAGAGAGTTATCCATGAACAACAAGAAAAGCGTAAAATTTATCATCATCAAAGCTGTTCCTATATTTTCGAGTTGGTACGGAATATGAAGTTGGATTGGATACTTTAATGCTTACCTACATTACATTGTTTTGTTTATATGAATTTTTGATTGAATCCAAGACCCTAAGCCAAAGGTTAAGCAAGGTCGCATGTATAAATAAATATACATATGAATCTGTTCAGTTGTAATACGAATGTATCATTATCATCATCATCATAAGTAAATGAATGATTAGTCATTTACAGAATAAAGAAGTGCAAAGTAACAAACAAAAGAGTCTGTTGTTATAATGTTCCTTCCCAATTCCCAAGCCTCAAACTGCGTAAGCTTGTACACGTAAATGACATACAATACAATAATGGCAGGCATTTGGCGCTGATGAAGAAGATGCCAAAGTATGAATGACAGTGAGGCTAATGCTTTACTGTAAGATAACCCCTGACAAGCAGCAGCAGCAGCGCTTAGTCTTTGGAGCACATGAACATCGCATAATTTGTTAATTTTATAGATGAGATGTTGCGTTGCGGTTGTGGATAAGCTGTACGTGAATATATTCTGCTTCCCTCATGATGTGCTGCCTTCATTAATATGTATGTGCTAATAAGTTTATGCCGTACTATGCGATTTCAATGGATGCCGGCTGGTGCCGATGATAATCATCCTGTCTTTATTTGTAGAGACTTGCTTGTAATATGCATTATTTATGTTACATACCCATCACTCTTAAGAAACTCATAAATAAAAACAACGCGTCATGTGTACCGTTCCATTCTGGAGAAGTAAATAAAATGTAGACCAAGGTCGGAATCGGAATAATGGTGAACGAATAGAATTAGTACTTACGTGCTAAAACTCTGAACAATCTTGGTTTTATTTAACTTTCTGTAAGACCGCCCGTACGCAATGACAAAAAATTAAGCAAGTTTATATTGCATCTGAAACGTTTAAAATTTAACGGGAAATTCAGGTAATGGAAACACTTTTAATTTCTATTATTCTGTGTAACAATTTGCAAAAAATTATGTAAACAGTTTGTTTTGTGCTATCAAGGCCGTCAATGCATGATACTTACGTTGTTGATGTTTGATACGGTAGATTAGATAATATGAGCTATACTTCCTTGATTTATAATTCATAATGCATAATTCTTCCGTCAGATGTGTGACAAAATATCATATCACATTGAATTTGTATATTAAAAGGCATAATTGCTGATTATCTAATAAGTAATTCATACACATTTTGGAGGAATTGATAATGATATCACTGATTATTGGTAATAATAACAAAGTTACATTCTTACAGTTAACAAATTAATGACATACCATGTGCCGTGCGAACCTTGCTTCAGATGCGATGCGACTTCACAAGTAGTAATGATAAGTTGTATATGAACAAAACTACTTAATTCTCATATGCAATCTATCTAGTAATATAATACTTGACCTAAATTTTAGGCATTTTTTTGAGGAAAAGCTTCTTTCAATCACAAGTCGCAGTCGAGTCGCGAGCGAGTCATGAGCCATTTGCAGTTGGCAGTTTGCAATGCTTCAAATCTACAAACAGTTGCAGCTGACAGGTTTCTGCAATGCAAGTTCCTAGTCCTTAGCACATATTGGACCAACAGTTGCATCTCAATAAAAAGTTGCATGCTTTCATAATTACATTGCAATTTTTTCTAGTTTTTAACAGAGTATGCCTATCACATCAATAAAACGTCAAACTACCTACCTAAACAACAAGTTTTGGCAAATTTATGCCACTGTCAATGTCAGATGTATTTTTCTCTTCTTAGCTATAAAACTAACAAATTTTTAATCAGACATAAACAAAACAACGCATATTTGCAATGTGTTGACTGATTCGTGTTTGTTTTGATTTTTGCAGTTGCGGCAACGGCCACAGACCTGTGAAATTAATGCCTAAAAATTATTATTCAATAAATATAATAACTATCAAACAATTAAGCACCATTTAAGTAATATATGTACGTTAATGCATGAATAAGTAATTACTCCTTTGTTGTCAAGTTTGTGATTTTCTAGGAGAATCCGTTTGCCAAATTTATTCAAAATTCGAGTACTACTTCTAGGTTTTATGTAATGCAATGCAGTACATTAACATCTTAAATTAGATTGATTCGTAGTATTTGTCAGTGTCATTCAAATGTGCTTCTGTGGTGGTAGCTTTTGTTTGCCAATATTATGTACGTTGGGCAATGGCATTAACAAAGGCATAATAATAGCTCCTGCACGATTGACAAAAGTAGACCAAGATTACTGGGTCAATGATGCCAAATCTATTACTTATGCTAAACTGATTACCAAATTGCCAACTATTGTCAATCCGCTGACATCACTTTTCCTCTTCATCTGTAGCTTGTGTCTTGCTTGCACTTGCAACAATGTGAGTGCTTGCACTCAACTCAACCAGCTACATGAACGCTTCTGGTAGACTGATCAAGTTGGTAATATGTTTGTTCCTGCTAGCCTGCCACTCATTTGTAGAGTGCGGAATTCTTTACAATAACTCTGCCATTCATTTATCCGCTCACATAATTCTTGTATTTATTAAATTGAAATTATTAGATAATTAAAATGTTAAGTAAATACAAATCAAATGTGATTAAGCATCATTATTTCATATTATATGCGTGATACAAACTTTGTATAACTTCACTGTTAGACTATCCTGACTATCTGCACAATTGAAAATTAACATAAATATTTAAAGTTTAATGGTCATAGAACATAAAAGTTTGTACTTTATAAAAAACATTATAACTTAGGGTTGTGCTTTGTACTGCTAAAATAAACTGTAAAATAAAGACAAAGACGGAAGCTTTCTGCTCCTCGTTTGGCTATATAAGAATGACATGCTACTGTGGGAAAATATTATGGCAAACAAAAATGAACAGTCTTCCTTGGATAAATGTTGAGAAACTCCTCCCGTCTGCGTCTCCCTCTCCTCTCCACAATATCCTTTTTCATCCGATTTCAATTCCAAAAGACTGAGGAGTAACGCAGTAAACGGAGAATAAAAAAAGTAAAGAAGTAAAGAAGAGGTTCGACGGAGGACTACTATTCCCAGTCAAAAGAGAACTTTACATGTACACACAAAAGGAAGGAAAAAACAGACAGTGTTGAACATATCACGGTCATAAATCTTGCAACTGTTCAAGCATCCAATATATAAATCATGCCCATGCATGGTGGTGGTAGAAGTGTATAGTTTCCCTACGTTTACGTAACAACAACGTAAGTAAAACAAGAAGCAACTAAATACAGTTACCAATTGTCACTTTTTTTCTCTATCCCTATGCATAATTTGAAGTTATAAGCATAACGTCGTACGGAACCACGACAGAGTGGACTAAAAATGAATTGCTCAACTTTAGAATTGTCTCTATCTTTAAAAAAAGTTAAGATTAAATAGGAAAAGACCGTCACTTGAGTTTTATTCTATTGCCAGTACTATGCTATGCTATGTTTATTTATTTACCTACATAAACCTTAAACCTATCGATAGAAAATTTGGAAAAGGATTATTATTATTGGTTTCTTACACAAACTCTTATAAATGAAGCCAAAACAACTTCTATTGGTGCTATATTACACAAATGTGCAAAAGAACATAAAAAATATCAGCAAAACGGATCTATTTTTTATTTTGTGTAGTTGCTTTACTAAAATCCTAAGGAAATGAAGCACAAGCAATATCTTGACAAAAGCCCACCCTTAACATAAACCCTTTGAGATGAAATTCTGTCAATGCACTCTCTTTCTCTCTAGTTATTTGTTACCAAGCCGGATTATTGTAGTAGAGAATTGGAACCTTCCTCTTCTTCTTTACTTCCCCTTTATTCAGGAAAGGAAAACGAAACAGGAAGTTACTACTTTTCATTCACATCTTCTAGTTGTATAGGTAGGTACATAAAGTAGTTGTCGTTGACCTACATAAACACTTCGCTTCACAGTAAAAGACCCAAAGTGACTCCATTTACAGCAGTTTAGGACTAAAAGAATGTAAATTTGTTAAATATATACACTCAATTTGCCGCTGTTGTTTGACAACCTCTTTTAATTTGAATGGCATAATAAGTAGGCGCACAAAGTACAAGTTTAATTTTGTAAGTTAATGCAATTTTGTGTGGAAATCTTGTTTTAAGGAATCCACACCAAAGTCTATGCTTCGCTGGACCATGAAACAATTTAAAGTATCAAAATTTCACAAGACAATTTACTGCAACCCAATTTCCCGTAATTTATTTTAATATTCGTGGTAAACCACAAGGTCAAAATGAAAGTGAAGTGACCCATTTAAAAATAATTTACACGGGAAAGAAACGCAATAAGATTTAAAAATTGCAAGCAGCCCGGTAAGTTTTTAAAGTATTTCATAAATTTCAAATCTATTATACCAAAAAGAAGGATACAAAAGCTGATAATGAAGTGACCTTGAACTGTGTATGAATTTGTTAGGAACAATGAACAAAACGCGATGATATCGAATGTAAAGTGAAACTGCGCTACACACATTGCCAGAATTGTTACCCCCTTTGGAGTAGTTTGCATGGGGATGAAAATGGAAGGACTTCTCTTTATTTAAGATACTGCGTATGTATGCAAAATAATCAATTTTTAATAAAAGAGTAGCATCACCATCACAAACACCCACAATTTATAACAACGTGGTGCAATGATGCTGATAATAATATAAAAGGAAGTATTCCCAGTTGGAATTAGGTATTCACCATTTCACCGAGTTTCCCTCGATCCTTTTAAGAGACATTTATTTTCTAACTTATTATCTTAGGAAATTAGATTTATGTTATGTTTAAACTTTAGAGCAAGACGCGCAATTTCCCTTCTTATAAATGATACCACAAGGGACTCTTCTGGACACTGAATGACTCCTACACACTCTTCTACTGGTATTTTCCATGTGATTGAATAAATTAAATCAAAGACTGTTCTTCCCGTATACCCTTTTGCTTTGATAAAAAAAACTGTAAATAGATAAATGAATGAGCCAATGATTATACTTACCTGTATAATAAATATAGAGAAAAATACGCATTTTTACTTTTTGCTGGAAATATTTTCTTGATAAATCTTTCTCATAGAAAGTGCCGTTTTCAATTAAGGCACGTTGAATATTTAATCAAATGTTTGCTTCCAATCCAATTTCTTCACTTTCAAATTCAAACTTCATGACTTTGGTGGATGTAAAAAAATATTGTAGAAAATTACAATAAATATTTACGTTTAAGTAAATATTTTAAGTTGATTAATAATTCCCATCCGATTTCATGGTTCGCAAATACATAAGTAGTTTTGTACCGTTTCTGTATTTTTGCAGAAATCAAATTGTACCAATTGACCTTAATCAGCTCAGCATCAAGTTTGACACAATTTCTAGAGATATGGTTCGCCTACGATTTACGACGCAACTTTGCCTACTCCTGTCTGTCAATACCGCTCTCCTCACTTTACTTTATTAAAAAAGAAGGAAAGTCACTAGATTGTCACAAAAGTAGGGAAAAGTGGAGATTAAAAGTTACAAAATCTGCACATACGTTAATTTTTTATGTAGAAGTAGCAGCAGCAGTGGCCGTAGCATTGCATTAAACACAAGGTGAGCAAAAGACAGAAATGACACAAAAATAGGCAAAATGCAAGGCAAAAGAGATCCCCCCAACTGAAATACTAATAAGTTTAAATATCTACATTGTACTATGTATATGCATTTTAACGGTCAGCAAAAAGGGTGTTTACTTACTTGTAACTTTTTTTCAGAAGATCCGTTATTTATAAAAACCTAAACCCTTCCATAAATGATGTAACCTGGACTGGAGTATGGTTCTCCTCATATCAGAATTTTTTTTACTATTCAACGGAATAAAGCCTTTAAGAGCTCGATGGTCATGAGACAAAGAAGTTTTTCTTTCCTTCTTCTTCTTTTTTCCTCTTTTCTTTTCTCGACTTGGAACAAAACATGGTATTGGTATAGAAGTGAAGTAGCATTAGTATTACTTGAGTTTGGAAGCAAACCGCAAGTAAGACAAACTTTTTGTCGCAAAATACCGTCAAATTTACTTTACTGCAATCACTTATTCCACATAGGATTACAAGTCCCTAAAAATACTTTGTCTTATGGGCTGCAAAACACTTCTATACAAGATCATGCTTTTTAAGAAAGAAAGAAAAAAAACTTTGAATAGAATAGAGAGAAAGAGAGTATTAAAAGAAATGTTTCGCTTTTACTTTTTCCTCGTCTTACTTATTCTTCTTCTTGCCTGGATTCCCTTTCTCTCCGTGCCATACCCACAGCCACTTATTTCAAGGCTCTTTCTTTAACTATAAAAGGTACGTACGGGTTAAAAGAAAGGCTGAAGGCATTATTGAGTAGGAGACCAGAAGACCGAAGAGAGAGAGACTAAACATGTACCTAATGTTATATGGACTTGTAGAAGTTTTTTTTTGTCTTACTTACTTTACTACACGTACTATTACGAGAGAAAAAGTGGATAATGTTCATATTCTTGTTTACATAGCCTTTTTTATAGAATGTACAATAAACGACGTACATCCATACTTACAATACAATACTAGTCATTTCAGGAAGCAAAGATTCATGCCATCGCGGCATGGGTCTCCTCACAGTCTCAAAACAGGGACACCTTAAGCCATAGGCGGAAAAGAAAAGTAGAAGAAAGAAAATAGTTTGCAACTACACACTACCAACACTATTGTAGGACTACCTTTTACCTTCCCTTAGTCCTTAATATAAAATGTTAAATAATAATAAAAACACAAAAGCAAAAGCAAAGTCCCCTTTCGCTACAGCATCACAATCCTATCCGAAAGAGAAGCTAGTTATAAAGTTTAGGCAGGACCAAGAATAAGAAGAAAAAGAAGAAGGATGAAAATTGTGTACTTTCTTTCTCTTCTCTCAACTATATCTATAATATGTTTTGTCTTTGGTTAAGGTTTAAGTAACTACTATAAACATAACGCTATCCACCATACTATCATCTCACCATCCATCCTCCCACCACCACCACCACCACGTCCTACTTATATACAATAATAATTATATTTGTACATGTTCCTTCTTATGCTGCTATTGCACTACTAAGAGAGCCATGCCATATCTTCCTTTTCCCTTTCTCTTCCGATATCCGATTTCATTGTAGATACATTCTATTTTATATTAACGGAAAGGGAAAAGAAAAAGAAGCAGCAGCAAAAGTAAAGTAGAGAAAGAGAGAGAGTGTGTGTGTTTTTGTGTCTCGCCTAATAAATCTTGGTAAATTACCCCAACACCGTGCAATGAATTATCCGCTCGTTACAACGAAATGCTATCAGCTTAAAAGAGTAACAAAGACGAGGAAAAGTTTGTTTGTCCTCTTCTGCTTCTCCTCTTTCTTCTTCTCTATCTTCACAATTGCTTTCTCTTCTTCTTTCTGTGGAGCTGGTGGTGGTGGTAGTGGAGCCAGTTATATTGTAGGTAGTGTAGTAAGGAAGTTTAAGTATTTACTTCAACTAGCAACTACAAATGCTATAGAAAGTCAAGTTTTAATGTGTGAATAGGATGATAAGGGTACTTCTTTCTTTCTTCTTTCATTTTCCCTTTTGCAGGTTCTTTTTACACTAATAAATGTCCACAAAAACTACAATTGCTACCCAATGTATGTACCGTATTGAGAAAAGAAAAGAAGAAAGTTAATTTGTTCATTTTTTGTTGTTCTGAAGACAACTATTTTAGTTGTTTTTTAAGTAAGCAAAAACAGAAATAACATCTGTATGTTTTTGTATGCAGTGGTAGTGGTGGCATTGCATATTTGTACACAATAAAAAATTTACAGAATCCTTGAAATACCAGAAAAAATTTATAGTAATATGTCTCATGTCAGTCAGTATTAAATAATGCAACTATAAAAACAAACATGTGTTTGTGTGTGTGTGTGGGCGAAGGAAATTTTTAACAGAATGCATGACGGGAAGCATTGAGCGGGCGGTTGTGTTTTGTAACCGGAAAAGCGGAACGAGAGAAAGGATATTAGGCAGAATGAAATTAGGAAATCAAAAATATTATACATTCATTCATTTGTCGAGGTGGTGGCGGCGGTGGTAAATTATTTATTTGTGTGTTAGGAGGTTTCATTCCCAAAATAAAGCATTGAATTGAGCATACCAAAGCACTTTAGTAAGCTATTTATGTACAGTGATTTCGAAACGGGGGAGCAGAACAAACTTTTCACACAAAACTTTTATTCCCTCTTCAACCACTTCTTATAGCATAAAATACCAGGACCAGGACTAAATAAAATCAGTGATAAATTGCAGCTGTTGTAATAATAATTGCATGTATGTATTTCTAATTTCATAAGTTCGACCATTAAAACTCGACCAGAATCATTTAGTATTCGAGAATTTAAAAGTAATTGCAAAAGAGTGTTGGAACTCGAGGAAGTGGTGGAACATTAATTCAAAAGTGCCAGATCGGTAATAAAAACAGCAGTAACTTTTTATATGCAGCAATCACACAGAGGCATGAACATGTACTCCTTTTTAATCCAGTCGCTAACAATTGGTATTTTTCCTTTCTCGATCCATTCGATCTACTGTGTAGCTATTTTAGCATCTTTTAGTAATAAGAATCAAATACGTCCCCACTCCATTAATACTTTACTACTAATACGAGCTTGGATTTACGTTAAAGATTTGTATTGTGTTATTAACAAAGTGCATGGGATTTGGATGGAATGCTTTCCCGAAAAGTCTGATCTTATAGATCATTTGTATGTAGATGACATTAATAAAACTTTTGCCAGATTGTTGAAAACTTTGGTAATATTTTCACACTTCTTCTACTGAAAAATGAAAATATTATACATAATACAACAGAGCTTCTACAGGAAAGAGAGCTTATTGTGGTGTAGTGTTATGTTGATATAGGTAATTTGTACTTTTAGTAAAAGTAAAGTCGCAACTCAAGTAAACGCAGAGACCATAGACATAAGTTGTGTTTACATAATATGTGTGGAATCACTTTTTATAATAACAACATGTTTTACAAAATTCATAAAATGTCGTTTAAAACCAATGTTTAGC
Organism: Lepidocyrtus cf. sotoi NNG-2020; assembly: GCA_027744475.1. Classification (NCBI taxonomy): domain Eukaryota; kingdom Metazoa; phylum Arthropoda; class Collembola; order Entomobryomorpha; family Entomobryidae; genus Lepidocyrtus; species Lepidocyrtus cf. sotoi NNG-2020. The sequence goes on along the minus strand of JAHZNJ010003072.1, from coordinate 9,054 downwards.
AGTTGGTGTAATTAATTGTTGAATAAACAAATGTTTTATAATGAAACAAGAAGGGTTCTCTACAAATCTGTTACAATTAAGTACTTGAAAGAAAGAAAGAAAGTATGCGTGTGGTTATGTTGTTGTTACATAAGTGGGTGATTTTGAAACATGAAACATCTCTTGAGAAACTGCAACGCATTTTATGCTTGTCTATGCATAAAATACTGTGTGTGGGAATGAAGGCAGTAAAAGGGGGAATTAAAGTAACACATGCCTATGGGCTATGAATGACTATGACAGAAAAGATCGGGCAGATTTTTTCTTTTTAGATTATGTTTCTCGTTACTCAGCATTTCCAAAAAGTCTAAATTAAATTTGTGACAAAGATTTTTCCATGTTTTTTTTATTATTTTAAGTGAAGAGTTCAATTGTAGGCTACTGGAACATGTTTATAGGTACATACATGGCTTTCTTCATTTTTTTAATACCTATGTACCCACTTTTTTATTCTTATTTATTTTAATAAAACTCAAGACGGGGTTTATAAGCTTTGTAGAAATAGAATGGAAATTTTTTTTCAGGATGTCTAGATAAGTATACATTTTTTAATTAGGTTAATGTATTGTTTTGTATTGTATGCTAATAAGGAACTCATTCAATTAAAAAAATGAAATAACTTAAGGCTTATTTTGAAAGGCTTGTAAAAACTCTATTAAAAATACCACAAAACGTACTCACAAAACACGTATCGGAAATTAAAATTATTTGATATCAGAAATAAACAAATATACCATACGATACAGAGCGTTACTCAATTTTTACGCATGTACTTTCGGGTCATCGAATATCATGGTCCATAATAATTTCAATGGGCACGTGGGCCGCTGCTTCAGGAAATGGAAGGTATCCTCAGTCTTACTATCCATTTTTCGGGAAATCGCACTATTTAACAGGCATACCCTTTACAGAATGAAGCTACAATGCATAAGTTAAAGCAATTCGTTTGCATTTTGTTACAAAAACAAGATATTATTCAGAGAATGTTTCGTTGCATTCTGAAACATTTATCTTCGGAAATGCATTCCAAGCAGCACCAGCACCAGTTCAGTTCCATTGTAGAAAAAGTTTAAAAGAACATTAACGTTCGCTTCTCTAACAGCCTGTGTACGTATGCACGACATCTTTTTCCGCCATAATCGCAGCACAAAGATGTAACGAAAGTCTAATTTTGCTACTACAAGTAAATCTATGCATGCTTGCCTGTGTACATGCATTTCTAATTGAAGAAGAAGAAGAAGAACAATCCAAATAGAGCAACTCAGAATAATTCTGGTCGTATTTTATTCTAGACATGGCGATAACTGAAGTTTTGGTAAACTTAACTGGTCGTTTCAACCTATTTTAAGTTGCTTTATAGCCTCTGCCTTGAACTAAACATTTTGTTCTCACAGATGAAAGGAAGCAGCGGCAGCAACATTTATTTTTATAGAAGGTCGAGTCAAGGGATGGGTAGGTGGAAGCTCATTGGGATTCTCATTAAATCTTACGACAGTAGTGTTTTGTTGCATGAACTCGAGTGGAACCTGTAGTCATCTATGTAAAACTACACACAGGATTTTCACCAAAACTTCTACAGATTTGGGAGGAAAGCAATGAAAAAATCTAAGGAAATTTGGGAATTCAAAAACCAGAGAAACTGTAACCGTTTTCTAACGTCCGATTCAAGCATGCTAACAAAATGCACTGGGAGTAGTGTAACAGATAAAGCTCGTAAAGGGGTTGGTGATTAGTATTAGTATTGGTTTTATTCATAACAAAATGTATATAAAATTGCCTCCTGTTGTGAATTATTTTGTGTGAGAAGAGAAAAATAAATGTTCCATTTTCTTTTCCTTTCAAAAAGCTATCAAAAATCAACGTCGAACCGACATCATCTTCAAGACGATGACATATTTAAAATTACTTACAAACGAGACTTGTAATAGGAAAAATTGTCTCGGAATAGAATTTTTTACCGACAAACATAGAAAGAAAGCAGTTCATGGCCAAAATTAAAGTACATACTTGAAAAAAAGCAGCAGAGCAGCAGACAAGTAATGTTAATAGCAATAAACGGCCTGAAGCAAATCAACTTTTCTTGCAACGTCTACTAAATAATTTATTTTTACTTTAAAGATGAAAGTGGAATGTAACGTAACGTAACGCATGACTAAAGAAAGAGGCTAAGGTAAGGTAAGGTCCTCTTCTCTGTTGTTTCGTTTCTTCTCTGCTGGAATAATGATTTAGGTATATTTATTTGCGGAAAGGTCTTAATATGCAGAAGAAGAAGAGAAGAAGAAGAAGAAGAAGAGAAAGGTAAGTTTACTACACTACAGCAAGTTTCAATGTTTACAACATCAGTTCTTCCATTATCCTTGAATTAGCGGAGCCGTAAAATCATCGAAAGCGGGAGACTGTGAACGACTCCCTCGTGAGACATTGCCACCTAACTTCTCAGCACAAGAAAGGAAAAGAGAATGTGGTTCTGTGCTGTGTCTGGATGGCTGTATGTATGGCTGTAGTCAAATGCAGACATTTACTACCATACCACCGGCTTCAACTTCAGCTTTCTTTTACATCTCCTCAGCATCAGCATCAACATCATCTCGCCTGCAAACCATTACCACCACCATTTCTTCACAAAGTATAAAGAAGAAGAAGAAGAAGGAAAAAAAGTTTCTTTGATGGATTCCATCATCTTTCGACTGGAATGACTTTTCTCCCTCGTTTGTTACATTTTTTCCTTTTTCTCTCTCTCTCTCTTTTTATTTTCCAATGTGTAAAAAAGTAAAAGTAAAAAAGAAAGAAAGAAATAAGAATGGGCAATGATGTGATACCGATGCCATTTAAGAAGGCGAATTTCCCGTTAAGGAGAGGAGGGGAATAAACTGTATAATAAAACAGTGTGCAATGATGATGGCAGTAGAGAAGAAAGAAAAAAAGTAAAGCATAGATCGAGAAAGCAAGAGGGTACAGTCTACAACCCAACATAATATAATCGAATAGAAAAAAAAATTCAAAGCGTTATCTGACATCTGAACTAAAAAAGGAGAGAAGAAATAGGTAGGTGCTCGTTGCTGCTGCTCTGCTCTACTCTTCAAACAATGGTTTGAAAAGAAACATCATTACGCGATAAACTTTTTTTCAAGACCATTTTCTTAGAGAACTCATTTCGTTTTCTTATTCTTACATAAAAAAGAAAAGAACAAAAAAAGTTGAAGAAATTTATAGGGAGTTTACCTTAACTGCACGCGTTTCCTCCCAGTTTAAATTACATTAGAAATCATTACATTTGTGCAGCCAGGGGGAAGAGGAGAGATGTAAAAAATGGATAATATTAAAAGTTTTTTGGGCTTATCATCACCTGTTTTCGCCTGGAAATTATCTGATATTATATGGTTTATTTTCACCACCACTTCCATTTCCTTTGAATTGAATTGAATGAAAATGAAACTCGATGCCTCCTCCTACAATTCTGTTATTTTATGTTAGTTAAGTCTCGTTGTTGAATGTTGGCATTCGAATATCTCAGTGCCTGTAACAGTATTCTCTTCGTCCAAAGCAACCCCTCAGTTAAGTTTATAGTAAGTTCAAGTTACTCACGGACAGAAAGGCTTTTAAAAAATAGTAACAGCGCTACAGAAGGGAGAGGGGAAGTAACAGAAAGAATAATTCTGCTTATACTACTGAAACTGTTTTCAGTCAGTTGTACAAAGTAGTATTATTGGATATTATTACGTTATATTTTGTAATTCTATTGCACTTTGAGTAAAATTGTAGGTATTGGTCTTCCCCAACAGCAGCAGTTTTCACATCGTTTTATAATAACAATACGGTTTAGTCAATAAAGCTCGAAGTGTTGGACTTCGAACCAAATTTGAAACATTTCAATTTGGTGGAGGTGTTATGCTGTATAGTTGTTAGTGGTTTGTCGTGTTACTTCCTCACGCTTTGCTTTCACTTAAAAATAGTAGAAGCTAGAAAGTTTTAAACGCAGATTCAAGTGAAGCAGATATATTTGTTTCAATGGAAAATCGTAGAACCGTAGGAATAAAATACAGTTTATTGCTAGGGGCAGGTTGTTTAACAGTTGCTATGTACATGCTATGTATAGTATTAGACATTTACTATGTACAATGTACATAATCAACCGAGAAAATTATGGAAAACAAAAGTGCTGATATTATTGCTTTAATATGATTGTGATGGAGAGAGCTTAGGATTGGAATTGAGCATTAGGCACATCTGCTACCAACTTGACTGCAACCAGGCAAATTCTACCCTACACGTGACGGCATGATTGCGAGACTACACTCACGACTACGACAATAACAATAATAACGTTCTTCTTTCCATCCTATTAAAAGATGAAATGTGTGCATATCATGTCATTATTTTTTGGTTAGTGAGAGCGAGACTGATACAGTCATCTTATCAATATTATCAACACAGCAAAACAGATTGCTTAATACAACAAAAACTTAATTTTAAAATTGTCACTGTAAAAATGTAAACTGACAAACTAGCGTAGCAGCATTACTTACATTAGGAAAGCGCATAGTTCTGCTCATTTGAATGTAAAAGGTTTTTGGTAAACGTAGTGTACTTTTTCACAAGCTGCTACATTACAATGCAATTCACCACCGCGTAGTACTTCCATTTAATACTTTTTGATTACTTCATTTCAAATTTTCATCAGATTAGAATCCAATCGTAAATATTAAAAGCATGTATTTTAGTGATTTTTTCAAACAAAATAATTCCCTAATCCGATGTTCCTTTAACGGTAAACTGAGCTATTCGAAGAAAGAAAGCAACCAACAAACGTTAAATGATACCTTTGTAAATAGCAATTATCTGTATTTAAGATGGTATACAGAATCAATTGAACTAGTTTGAGTAACAAAATGAAGCAATTATGTAAAAATTCATACTCTATTTGCATTTGCTCCTGGTTTTTGTTGGTAAAATCATTTGCATCTCCTCAAGAAGCGCACTTTAAAGTTTTCTTTTTAGTGAAAGCTGTCGCGTGCAGAAGTAAACAGTTCACAAAGAATTTCACTTGCATTTCATCAAAATACTTATATTTGTTAATTTTTGGTGCTCAATTCCAGTAAAGGAAGGAAGTTCAAGTAGCGCAGCAGGGTGGATTCAAAATATTAGCCGAAAGAATTGTTGAAAATGTTGTTGCTGGCTCAACACCTTTTATGGACTATTTCAGCGCAATCAGGAAGTCACCCTCTTATGGCTGTCAGCTTTCTTTTGCTCTTCTTTGAGCTTTTTAAAAAATATTTTTCAATACTTTTGAAGTTTCTTCTGAACAGTGTTAGTTGAAACAATTGGAATGACGAACGAATGAGTAAATAGTGAACAAATAATATTTATTTATTTTGCCTTGCACACTGTCGCATCGTAATCTGGTTTAGGTTAACATAAATTTTATTTAGGATTCTCTGTCCATACTGTTTTGTAATATTATTATAACCTTGACACAAATATACTTAGATACTCTGCAATGTTTAGAAAATTGTAAGCTGCATTATCCTGTACAACTTGTTCAAATCGTTCTAAAATCAAATTTTTCTCTTTAAAGTGGACGAGTCAAATTATGGATAGCATGGATGCTTATGAATCCGTATAACTTAAGTTTGAATTTGATGATTATAAGGCGTACTTACTTATTATGCTCTATCTTGATATAGAGAATATAATAATATATTTGCAGTGCATATTCCTGTGGTGAAAGGTGAAAGCCTGCAACTTTTGTAATACCATCTAGATCTGTTTAGAAACATTTCTAATCTATAAACTGCATACTAAAATATGTTTATGGCGCTACAACAATTTTTATTCCATCACATGAACAACGCAGCAAGCAACACTGGATACAGCGATACATGTATTTCATTGGACAGAAAGAATGTTTAGGTGGAATGAGAAAATTGCCAGTTTAATACTTATCACAAGTTTTAAATACATTGTCAGTTTATATGTGTACAAATTACTACCAGTGTATACCCCAATAGGTGTTCTATTCGATAGATGTTATGTTACTTTTATTCCAAGAAGCGGCGGTCGCTCATCTCATTTCTCTCTAAGGATTTCCACTCGCCGCAAAAGTCATTACCTCCAAAACCCCTATTTAATCAGTACGGCAGTAAACTGGAATCGCTGTTCCTCTGTTTGTTTGTACATAATCTTAAGCCATGACTATTCCTTTCCTCTTTTATAACAAGAAAAGCCAATGGAGGAACTGGAACTAAATGCAATTTGTGCGAAGTTGTGTGTGGCGTAGGTGTGTTGAAGTTGAAGTTTTTTTTAATATAAAAGAAAACGGAGTCCAAACGGGCTCTACGCATCCATTGACTAGTACCGGATACATTCTTTCTCCCCACTACTCACTCACACTGAACAGCCTTTAGTTACTTGTAACAACAATTTCTTGGAATTCACAGCCCAACAGCGAAGAAAAAGAAACCAGAGTGTTTTACAGTGGACATGAGATACTTGACTAGGTATTGGAAGGAGATTGTTCCACTTTCCTCCTTTCGTCGTGTACACACATATGGGGCATGCTGAGCATTTTCTAGTTGTCAAGTGCATTTAGTGCACCACTTCCACCAACCACTACTTCGTTACAAATCTTTTGGAATGATACAATGCTTATCTCATAAAGTGTCATTTCAAGGATAGAAAAAGAGAAAAGAAGAGAAGACACACGTAAGAGAAACAGAACAGAGCTAAGCAAAGTGAGTGAAGAAATAAAACGGAAGAAAGCTAGTTAAATAACAAAATCCCAAGAATAAGTAAGAACTAAGGAGAAAGAAAGGGATTCCTTTGCTCTAGCTCTGCTATCTCGCTCCTCCGTCCCATTTTCCCCATTTCCAAAATACAATCGCCGTCTCACTTGAGAGAAAATCAAATAGAGAAGCTGGAAACGAGCAATTTTTCAAAGTTAAATGTATCGTTTACTTTTTCCTTGTGGTAATGTATGTTGGTATGCATGCTTGCGTTTGTATATAAATATTAGCACGCTTGAATGGACAAAGCGCACAACCAAATAATGCACTCCTCTCATTCTCCTCTCATTCATAGTATTCTATCTCTTGACCAAACTGCAGTTTACTTGACATCACGGAATGGTAAAATGTAACGTATGCGTTGCGGTTAAAAGTGGTAGTTTTCACTGGATGCGAGAGATGCGATTATGTGTCTCTCTTTCTGTTACAGAAATGTTAAAATATATCGTGTAGTGTGGGAATGAAGAGATAGATTGATGTAATGCTGTTAGAGTAAAGCACGTACATATCTCAGCTGCTCAAGTAGTAGTGTCGGTCTCGGTCTGTCTGTGTCGTCCCTACTCTTTAGTATTTCTTTACTACCATTACAATTTCTGTACTGTTCCAATTCAACAATATAACATATATAACACAAATACAAGAAGACGACGAAGACCAAATCGTTATGTAACTTGTATTTTATGTGCGTCTCTGTTAGCGTTTTAGCATCTCGGTTTTTGCCCTGTGCCTACGAAGCACGTTTCAGCAAGCGTGGTCATCACTCTACTAACTTTACTCATCAATTCTTCCAAAAACGCTCTCGAGCTCCCTCCTCTCATCGTTATTTCTTTTTACGGGATTCAATTCTCATTGGATTTGTATCAGCCTTTTGTTTTCTTTCTGTGTAAGCCTAATTCCCGTTTCACCACTTCCACCCACCACCACCACCAACTCAAAGATATCAGGAGGAACATTTGTCAAGAGGAATAGGTAGTCTTAAACAAGTTTTTTATGAGTTTTCTCTTCTTTACGAATTGGAAATTAGGCTTAAGATAAATATATAGGCAGCAACTACAACTTAGATACCTGAAAGAAAGAAAGATCCAAAGCATCTTTAAGTTTTCTTGCGAATCCACCTAAAAAACTATGCGTATGAACAATGAGCCCACACGAGCTTCTAGAAATCTAATGCCAATGAACCGAATGACTGGTGGTATCTCATTCCCCTTTCTTCAATTGTTTTTCAGCAGTAGCAAATTTCCGCTTCCAGTCTATATAATATGGTAATATTTATATGTAAATGAACATCATGTACATGCTACACATTCCGTGAATCTTCTTCTGCAACCGATATTAGTAATCGACAAGGAAACTTCTTTATGTCTTCCAAAATGGGTATAAGTAAGGTGGTTATATGGTCATACATGACAATAACTGTACTAAAAGCGGTTGTGGTTTGTCTATTAAGTTAAAGAATAGAAATTCTATTCCTTTCTTTCCACCCAAAGAATAACTGGCGGATTTCAGTTCTTCTTAGTCATTCGACATGGAACACACATTTTCCCCTACAACTACAAACGTACATAACGTACCTATGTTAAGTAACGAAACGAAGGAGCGAACGAACGAATGGAAAGATTTAATGCTGCCACACAATAAATGTCTATAAAGTGGCATAAATTGGTTCACGTCCTTAAAACTCCCTTTACTCCATTTTCTCTAAATGCAGTTTCGGTTTTGTGTACCTATTAGACTTTCTTCTTCTCTTTATACAACGTGTAAAGAAGAAAGTATCATGTCGGTGGTGCGGCAGTGTCTGGCCAGCTATGTAGCTCTTGTGGTGTGGTGACTGTAAATGGGACCAGTTATCTGCAATCTCATTTCATTGTGTTCCACACAAATCCAATAGTGTCCCACCACTACCACCACAGTGTGTGTTCCATTTAAAGAAACAATGACAGATGAAAACTCTTTAAATATTAATCGTGACTGTAAATCGTCCCTTTACCACTGCGACGGATTAGTTTCAGTAGCATTTATTTCTTCTTCTGGAAACGAATGGCACATGATTTTAGAAGAATCCAATAGCGCTTCGTGGATAGAAGAAAATGTTAATAAATATATGCATAAATAAATCTTTATTAAAAGACATTTTGCTTTATTAATTCCGTATCAATCATTAAAGTACCTATATGCACAAATGCACAATTTGTTTTTCGTATTAGGTAGTTTGAACTTAATTTAAATCTCCGCG
>JAHZNJ010003071.1:0-11368 GCA_027744475.1 Lepidocyrtus cf. sotoi NNG-2020 | reverse complement strand
ATTAGTTTTAAAAGAATGTTATTAATTTGATGTAGTACATAGTACCGTTTCTATTCAATGGGCTCCAAACTTGGTTGAAAGCCTTGGTGGTATATAATTCTGCATTATAGTTTAAATGTACAGATAGTCATTTTCACATTGGCAGGCATAAATACATATGAACTAAGCATAAATTTATTATTACATGGAAATAGCGGTTACGATACACTTTCTCTCGCTTCAGGTAGATCACAGGGAAGAATTCTGCTGGTTCTACGCCAGCAGAATAGTCAGAATAGTCTCCAGCGTTCGTTTCTTAGGAGAATCTCTTTCTCATGTAAAGCGAAAGGACTTCTCAAATGATTTCCGCCTCGGTTGTTACGTGCCAGCTTAATACTCAATAAGAAAATATGTATTCATGCATGCACATTAGCTACTTGCATTTCACAATCTCCATGTATTCTATTTGACTTTCTTTTATGTAACTTAATGTGCTCCTGCATGCACAACGAGCGATATCCATACCATTCTTTCTGTCGACGATGTCGGTTTCGCTGAAATGTGCAATGTTTCTTAAACAGGATACATTGAGTGAAAGCGTAGAAAGGAGGAGAATGAAATATTTAAGCACTCATACAAGCATGCAGTAATCTGCCGCTTTGGGATACAAAATAGAGATCTTTCTTTTATTTGAGATAGTTGTAAGTCTATTCACAGCAGAAACGTGCATTTATATTTACGTTCTTCCTTCTTTTCAGTAATTTTAAGCTGGATAGAATATACTAACTGTTTTCCATCTCGTAATTACTTTTTAAATACTACTATCGACAGGCAAAACTTATAAAAAGTTATAAAATAAAAGGAATTCCTGTGACAAACTTTTAATATAAAATAATTATTTTTGCTTCGCCCTAAGACAAATTGGAAAAGGGGAATACATAACTTCAACTCTGTAAACACTTAACTGATTTGAAAATTACTTTCAGTTCGTTTCGTCCATTTATTACTAATTTAGCCGCGATTCTTTTTTCAATTTTTTAGCTTGATTTTTAGATCATCACTCATTAGATTGATTTTCCATCAGACCTCTTAAAATATTAGAGTATTATTTCGTTACTACTATCAGGGCACCATTAACGACATAGTGTTTGGAGGAGCTTTGCTACTTTTAACAATATGCAAATAGAAACTATTCTTGCATAAACTTGGTTTCTGATTTTGAAAGAGGATTGTTTGTTTTCTTTCTTTATGTTGCGAATGCACAATCGGTGGTCTTAAGGAGTAGTAGATCAAAAGAGAGTAAACCTGCTTCAGTGAAAAGTAACCGACGTTTATCGGAGAAAGGAAATTCTTTGGAATGGTCTTTTCCTTTTGTTGTTGCAGTCTTTATGATACTCTCTTCATAGAATGGTTTCAATTCACTTAATTTTATCTTATGAAATCGCTGCTTTTTTGTGTAGGCAAGGCTTAAAAAATAAATGTATTCAGTGAAATCTGAGTACAGCGCAGCATTAATTGTATGTAAGGAAATATATACATAGGTACTTGTAGAGGTTGTATTCTGTATTTCAACTATGGTGGCGCAAACGAAACTGGACAGGATAAACATAGTTGGTGTCGGTGGGAATGTAGGCGTGTAAAAATCAATTTATACCAAAAATGCAAAAACCAGATGAAGACATTTATCTACATAAATGTACAAAACCAAGATGAAACTCATTCTATTTGGTTATGTAGCACGCTTCCGCTCTATTTTAGCAACTGCTTCTACTCTGCAATCTGCTTTACTGGACAACTCCTTCCATCGAATCGTTATTCGTTATCTTTTTGCCTGTCGAACGAAGAACGAGAGCTGCCATTTGCTTTCACCCAGTTAACTGTTATTGATTTTATTTGTACGTATCAATGATGATGTTATGCTAGTATTCCTGCATTATTTGTTCATACATAAATCAAGGATAAAGAAATATATAAAAAATCCCATCCCAGCCCTGTGTGGTTTCACGTATGTATTACCACGGTGGTCGTAGTAATGTAGCTCTAAACTAAAGGTGTTTCGTGATCAGGAAACTAAAACCTTAGTGTGTCTAATTAGTGCATAGACGCCTAAATTCAGTAGACAGTTTTGATAAAAACTAAAACCGTACAAAAGAGAGACCACATGTTAATTTTTATATATCCCTTTCACGTTTCAATACAGCGACAATAAGGTAATGAACTACGCTATAAGCTACTTACTTTAGTACTTACCTTTGTCTAATTGAATACTACGAAACCGTTGTTAATCTCATTGCTGGATTAACCAATAAACTGAAGCTTGGGAATTCCATCACGCAGTTTTAATAGAGTAACAATGATTCAATTTAATTTTGTTCATTCAGGAATCAAATGTTAAAGTCAAAATTGCATTTTAGCAGCCCATTGCGTTCGTTTGTTGATTACGATGAGGGATGTGATTTTAAGCCGGAGAAACTGACTGAAACTAATTTTTATATTTAATATAATTTCATTCGTTTGATAGTCTAGCCACGCTGCTGATAACGTGTACGTATTTCGTGGGTCACTAACTGTAGGAAGATTATACGAAGAGAGAAAAAACATATTTTAGATACTAAAAACTTTTCCTTTTCATTCTTGTTTTTCTAGTCATGCCGTGCCTTCGTGTTCGAATGAAAATATGGATGTGCACACTGCCGGGAAAGAAAATAACAATTTTGACTTTCTGTAATTCTTGTCCAAGGACTTTTCTTTTCTCATCTTTACAAGTTTCGTTTTTCACTTCGACCTTATAACAGCTTTTATAATTATTAGTTTGTACTACAGTATAAAGATACAATGGAAGACTTTTCCTTGCTTAAGGGTGGTGTTTTTCCTTTCCTTCCATTCTTTAAAATAAACGTACTCAGGCATTTTCCGCTCTACGACGATATTTGACCCTGTTAATAAATTGTCCTCCAACTAACACGATATAAACGCAGGTATTTTCTTTTTACCAGAGGAACTAAACGAAGCAAGAGAATAACGAGCTCTACTCTGAGCTGAGCTCTGTATTTCTGACGTTATCTCTCTCATTGTGCCATAAAATAAAAAGGAGATCAACGCAATTCGCATAGACATAATGACACATTAATCCTATCTCAGAACTACATACCTTCTTGAATGAATGAGAAAACAAAAAGATGGCAATAGGTAACATAATATAACCATTTCGAGAAGATGTTGTGCTTCTTTTTAAAGAAAATAGAATTAATCTTCTATTTTACTTAAATGTATCTAGTATTTCGACATTATCAGCGAAACATTATTATAAAGCAATCTTTTTTCTAGTAGCAAACACTTTTACTATTTTATACAGCAAAAGGAAATAAAAAATCAAATGGTTGGTTTATCACATCTCAAAAGAACAAGTTAACTCTTTGTGAGTGAACCATCTTCAGATTTTTTTCTTTGGCTGTCGGGCAATAAATAGTTAAGAGAGTAAAAGGAATAGCTTTTGCTTTTCCTATGCCGTTTTCACTTAAAGCAAAAGGAGAAAAAAAGCCTTTACTTTTGTAGACATATAACGTTAAAATTCTAATTTAGTAGTAGTGTTCTATGGGGCGCATCGCATCGCACACACACGAGTACCATATATCTGTATGTTTGTAGTAGTTGGTTTAATACAAACAAACTTTCTAATTTCGGCACCTTTTTCTTTCTCTATAACAAAACTTTGCTTTTCATCTGCAAACATTTTATGCAATCTTCAACCAACATAACAGCAAGGCAACGTACCCTGTTCGCCAAAAACCAGAAGACAAACAAAAAATAAGAAATACTACAACACAGACGAAGGACCTAGCAGACGTGTCTATATTGTATAACAATATAGTTTGTTATTATTATATTTACAATGATAGCCTACGTAATACGTAATATACAAGAAATCGAGAACTAACAAAGTAACAACGACGACTTTCTTTGCTTTGTTGAGGAGACAGACGTTCTTGTTCTTGTATAAACTGTTTCTTTATAGACTAAAAACGACTTGATGGTGAAAAAGGGAAGACCGAAAGTTAACGTAACCATTCTTCTTCTGTTTCTTTCAAGTAGTATATTTTACCTGGGTCTTGTGTGCCATGCATTCTTTGCTGTCGAGTTTTTCTTTATTGAAGGTGAAACAAAATACTACTGTGCGACAAGAAGAAAAGGAAAGTCAAGAAGCGCACAGGCAATCGAGCAGCTAACAGCATAGAAATGCGTTAAAATAGAGAGTAAATGGTTGAAGAGAAGGAGAAAGAGAGAGATGAAACAGTAAAACCTTATATTACCTTACTACTTCGCAGAAAATTTGTCTACCTAGCTAAACCTCCATAGTATTATTACACTGTCTCCGAAATTTCAGTTCTTACTTTAGTTTTTTTTTACAAGACTCCGTTTTCTCTCAAGGGTACTCAAAGGATGTTCGTTCTTCGATTGCGATTGTTGGCTGACTTTCTCACAACCAAGTAGTAAAGTAAGTGTACTTTCCATTCCAACAACTGAACTTTGCTTTTTATGGTGATGATGAGGATGGAGATGGTAAAATGAAAATAAATTGGTACCTGTCCTTAAGATGTGAACAATTCTGTGGGATGCATGATAAAATTCTGGGTAAGAAATTCCTATTTGACAGGGTGAGGTGAGAGGGTTTCTTACCAACCCTAACCAATTTCGTTTCTTCTAAAACTTCGACGAAGTGCCAAATTATTTGCTTGCCGCAAACGCAATTTACATCAAAGATTGTGTACAAAATACCTAATTTTGATAAACTTCCCTGGATGTATAATTTGTGATAAAGTGTATTTATATTTGCCTAACTTAATTCTATGATGTCATCAATCGAAAATTGGGATTGGGATGCGAGTAGAAATCTGGGTTAAAAGATTGCTACGCAATGCCAGATTATCTAGATTGTAAAAAAGAAATATAAACATTTTTCCTTTAGTTGAAACCCAAGTTTAAAATATAAAATATGCACTGGACCAATTCTTTCCTTGATTCCACTATTTTATTTTACTATTTCGTAAATAGCATTTCTTGTATTTTTACTTGTTGTGGACGTTGCTTGAATCAAAATGATGGAGTCCATTGATATGAAGTTTTATACGATATTGATAACCCTCCAGCTCTGCATGTATTCCTCCCACTATAATAACTATATACTTGTAATTCAATGAGGATAAATTTCAAGAAACATACATATTATAATATAGTACCATGTACGATGTACGAGTATAAAAAAATTGCAGAAACGTATGCGCAGTAAGTCAAGATGTAGTGATGGATTGCAAAGACCAATTCCATTGATATGGTTTTTGCACCGGAAACCATATGTACTCACTGTTTAAGTAATTTTTTGAATAAAACAAGTACAGAAATACAGAATACAGTGGTGGTGGACAAGCTAAAAGAATTTACTCCTCCAATAAAAAATATTATTCTGCTGTGTCTATTTTAAGCTGGATAGAGTCTTCTATCCTTCTGCTTGCCCATAATCTTCAACAACACTAGCAAAATATACGCCAGCACACTTTTGTGATTAGTCAGCAAGCAGTAGTGGAGAATTATCGCGGTTTGATTAGTAGCAGCATGTAGTATTTATTATCTCAAAAACAAGCGTGTTAGACGCGTAGCACTGCACTGCTGCTGTTTCGTTTCAGTAGACGTAGACTTTGCAATTTACAACTAACACAACAACAAATTACCCCGATTCATAAAAAGGTAACAACCAGCACGTGAATTTGCAGTTAATAATACACGTATGGAACTTGAGCAAGTGATGGCGAAGTTGTATGCAAAGAGTGCAAATATTATGTACTTACATAATCATACAAAGTAGCATTATTGTGGTGTTGGTGCTGTGAGTGCAAAAGTTAATGTTGACGCTAGCCAAAAGCCAACTGCAAGTTAGAATAGAAGTAGAAAGGGAGTAGCTTTTGCGTGCGTTATGATTTTGTGATGAAAGATCATAAAGCACCAAAATGCAACTTATTTATTTAACATCCTGCCTGCACAAATGGTAAATAAATCCTAGTTCTAAAATGATCTTTGTGTATAGTCTTACGTCTTTGCCTTCTTGAATATCCAGGTGCAAAGTGTGATTCGCGTTTTGCGTTAGTGTGGTTTTGCCGTGTGAATATTTTCATTTTTTCATTTACACTGTTTTTGGTTGTGTTGTGGCATTGAACTGTCGGGAAAACTTAGCTAATTGTTATATATTTTATAGTATACTGCGCAATTGGTGTCAACCTTTCAAAAAACTTCATACTTGTCTGACAAATTACTTTATTTATGTGATTGATCACATCTGAAATTAAAGTCACCGAGTTGATATCGCTATCCGGTTTTTTATTCGTTATCGTTCATTCGTTCGTTATTTGGTCGTGAAGCATGGTTGAGTGATTATTAGATTGTAATTGAAATTTAACGGAAGACAATCCGATTACTCTGAGCAGCTGCAAGCAAAGGTAAATGCATAAACTTTTAATTAAGTCTGTAACTAAAGCTGCATACATTTTTTCCAACATTTGGTGAATCATGATTAAAGGCTTTGTTTTGGTAGGTTTCATCAAATTGTTGTTATCTTATCGCGACTTAATGAGATGTACGATTCCTCAAGAACATATTGATTGAACTTCGTTTTACTTACTACGCCAAAATCTGTGTCCGGCTATCTTTATTTGCTTTGCTTGTTTATAATTTAGAATTAACTGGGTGTAAACATTGCCAAATTTACAAAGGAGTTTTTTAGGCAAAATTTGTTACATACAATTTAGAAAAACAGGGAAACTTGTGGCTTGCTTGCACTCAAATAATTATTTAGAATATGTGCAAACCTTGTTGTTGGCCGTACGTACTGAAAACAGCATTATTATGAATTAATCATAATTACATAGTGTATGCCTCACAAGCATCCCACAAAAATACCATACTACGCTTTCCTCTAATGAAGATTGCTGCGGATTAAAAACACTCACGCAAACAAACGTTAACACATACAGCAACATGCAAAAATAGCAACCTTCCATTATATTACTGACCTTCGTAAAATGTAAGTAGGCACCATTACCAATTACGTCTAGCATAAACCATTAAAAATTCCGGAGAAAGGTGATTAAATTACGTAAGTAAGAAGGAAAGAATCGCAAACGATACAAAGTGAAAATCTATTACGCCTGGGAAATTCGCACCGTTATTTAGAAAGACGAAAGAAGTAGTGTGACGTTGTTTGTTGAGTTCGGGGTAATTAAGTAAGTAATCTGATATGGTATACGTGGAACGTGGAAGAATATTACATTATACCTAAACCAATATACATTATTGTATGTGGTACACGATAACATGGTTATCACGATTGTGAAAGGCTTCCGCTTTGCAGCAATGTGGTAACTGGGAATCTTCTTGCACCTATAATATGTCCCCATTGATGTCAGTGTTTGCGCTATTAGATTCTACATGGAGTCGGTTTAGGTAGCTATTTTGAAGGGAAATCCTGAATTAAGGTAAAGGAAATCAAGACTTGAAGCATGAAAATAGTAGCATGTCTAGGCTTTTTTTGTGCCCAGGAAAGATTTGTGATGTCTGGGGTAACGGCTGGTAAAAGTTTTGCTTTTGGAATGATAGCGTGGTGGAATTACTTATAATTCGTTTATGTAGTAGTACGAGAACTACGAACAAAGTTTTTGTTACTACAAGTTTTTGTGACTTGACTTGTGAACAACGTGCGCGTCCAAATAGAGAAGCGTGTTGTTCGGTTTGTAATATCACGAATGAATGTAGTCAATATGATTAGGGTTTTGCTATGAATGGGACTTGTAGTGGGATAGTGATAGCAGTCGATGAGGAAAAATATGGTTACACACATATTACCTAAGCTGACTTTTCCAGACTTTAGTACAATTTTGCTTACTTTTTTTAGTGTTAATATAAGGTATTCAATCACATTGCTTTTTCATCGTTGTGATTTTTGCGTTATCCTTGGGTCAATAAATCTAAGCGGAATGAAATATATTACAACTGTACAGGTTAATATCATATCATTTAATAAATGAGATCCCTGCTGCTTTATACTATCTTATAAAGCCGATGAAACTACAAATAATTTTGGAAGAAAATACTAAAAGTAATAGTGAGCTCATGAGTATCACAATATAACATAATAACTCATAATAAATATAGAGTGCAGAAAAGGACCTTTCACAGAGTGTCGTGTTCCTTTCAACGTGGGACCCATTAATAAAAATTTAATTTGTCCAGTCACTCCTAAAGCGATCTTTTGAGTTACGAATCTCAGGGGCAATAAAAGATGCTTCTCATACTGCTGACGTGTATTAATTTGGGGAAAAATTAGTAAATTTCGTATTTGTACTTCATCGGCGTTTGCTGGATAGGATTTAATAGTATATGTATATTTATTATATAAAATATTTAATGTAATGTTGTTTGTTTCAGGAGTCGTCAATAGGTGAAAGGTGAGTACACACTACTGTGTCGTTGCTGCTGTCTAAATTTAAAATTAATATATTTGCCAATGCAATGCTGTCAAAGTTTCAATTAGGAGGGTATTAGGGTATTAATTAAATACTTATGCACCATGAAAGCTATGCTCATATTTATTTTAAGTCCCTTGTGAAAGGTGGATGAAAACTGCGTATAGTAATGTAAAGTTGTTACTTCCTGCTGCAGATGTTTATTTTGAGAATTCATGCATAATTAATGAAGTCTGTCAGGCAACCAACGGCTCATTATTATGAGCAAATCTATACATTCAGTTGTAGGTGTTTTATTGTAGCAGGTATAATATACATGACGTGACATATATTACACTACAATGAACCTAGCTTCTATGACGCAAGCAAATATAAACCGAGCGTTTAAAAACAAAAAACTTAGTTTGTTACATATAAATTATTCAGTTCACACTTTTAGCATTTCATTTTATGCACTGCTAATGTGAAGATTGTTATTTCTGCTTTAGTATTTGACTTACTAGTATCCTCTATCAGGCACCCTTTCAGCGTTTTTGCTGATATTTGACAAGGAAAGAATGAAGCATTAGCATATTGATGTATGTTACGGTACAGTTAGTTGTTGCAAATGTAGACCTTTTTGTTACCGTTGACAAATGGAAACTTATAAACAATGACAATAACGATGATGATGGTCAATCACGTGGCGCGAAAATAGATCGATCTCACTTTATATTAAATCGATTGTCAATAAATTTCTCTTGATGAATTAATCGCATATCGCATCAGCAAAACAAATAAATTCTTCGACCAGGACAATACCCTTAAATCTATAAATTGTCTAACAAATAAGAAAGCAAAATAAAGAGGTTGAAGTCACTTTTCTTATTTATTTGCCTTTTATTAATTGATTGAAAAGGAAGAAGTACTCTTTCATTATTAAATCAATAACTCACAGGCGCAGACATAAAAAATGAGTTGTTTTGCTATTTGTGCGAATAGAAATTATTTTACTGCATGATGTGATAACTGCATATAATCATCATTAATTTTCATCTTCAAGACAAAGGAAAGGGTATAAAATAATCTAAGCAAACAATCTAGCGTGTCTGTCGACTGATCTCAATTTAATCTCTAAGGCCGAAAGGGTAGTCATTTATTTTTCTATGAAGACTCGCTTTGTCAATTTTTTTTTCTATTCGGGTATTTGTCAGTCATTATATTTTCCTTCCATCTTGTTTCTATTATTTTTAAGTTTTTTGTTCCTAAACAATTTCTTTCACATCCTAATAAGCAAACATTTATAATAACCGCTTGCTGATTATATAAATGGAATTATTATTATTGATTTGATATAGCAACACATGCATTACCTATCTGGTTAGAATGAATTTATTTGCAATAATAATAGAATGGTATAAAATTAATTAAGAAATGATAACTTCAGCTCACACAATAGTTATTTTATTTCCCAAGGACACTGTCAGGTATATCTTTGATGTTTTTTGTTTTTCGTTTTCGAAATGCAAATAATGAGCCAAAATGCTTAGTAATAGTAATAATGAAGTCAGTCCGAGTACTGCCCTTTTTTATAGCATTCATTATCTGTACTAACAATACAAAAGCAACTCGTTACGTCCTAAAATGCTGCTTATAGAAGCTGTGCAAAAGTTAACGATTTTCAGCCCATCCAAATAATTTTAACATTCAATGACATACAACTCCATAGTTTTTTAAATGAGCAATTCCGTGTATAACTTACGATTAGTATGCCTATTTTAATGTAATATTTTAGCAAATGTCTAATTGCAACAAAAGATAAAGTTTGTCCCGAAGCGTATGGGTATTTTGTTGATCTTCAAAATATTTTTAAAAGCGCTGTTTTGTTTAGGCATTCTTTAATATGGACGGGGAACATAATATTGCACGCAACTTATTTTCTGCCCATGCCTATCGTTTACGCATCATAAACGAGCGAGTGTCAAGCCTAAATGAAAAATCTGCATGTCAAAATACAGAGAATAAAGAGTTGTGACTTGGAATGCGAATAAATTGTCTAACAGCGTAAGTAAACATTTAGACATATGAAGTGAAGCCCGGCAAACAAATTACGTAGTTGACATGTTTTCAGCAAATCTCAAAATGGGAAATCTCAAAAAGAACTTTTGAATATCTAATTTTTGTTTTCCCATCTTCAGCCATGACATTTTCATCATCATTTTAAAATCTTGCAACTTTGTGTAGCGTAGCCAGCACAGATCGCTTATTTTGTGTACCAACCAACAAAATTCGCAGCCAATGTCAAACTCGTGTCAGCAATTATATGAGGAGATATATAAGTATGCTGCATTGCACTGTGCAGTAATAATGAAATAGGAAAAAACGACGAAAAAGTAAGTAAGCATCCCGTCGCGGTTGCGGCTTGCTACGTTGCTAGCTGTATGGCAGTTGTCACTTGCTTTTGCTTTCCAAACAGCCTATACTTCACTCAGCAAGTCACCCACACTCCCCCTTACATACCGTAACTCAATTAGTTCAGCGACATAATCACAACAGTTTATCGGTAATCTTATGAAAGTTTTATGTGATTTTCGAATTTATGGCATTTCATCTAATTTTTCAGCTAATAAATCAACAAAAATGCCAAGATTCTTTTGGCCAAATGGCATTTTAAATTCGTACAACATTATTTAAATGAGCATTTTATGGCGTTACAACCTTTGTAATGGGGTAACTAACACTATAGACTGTGGCCACTTAGTTACGTCTTGCGATTTTATCGTTTACTTGCTTAGCTATGCTACCAAATTAAGAGAAAATTAAACATTTTAAGGAATTGTCAGTACCACCCACTCTGTATTTGCATGACACATTAAGGAAAAGTGACACCATCATAAATT
>JAHZNJ010003070.1:0-40042 GCA_027744475.1 Lepidocyrtus cf. sotoi NNG-2020 | reverse complement strand
AATGATTAAACTTTCATGTGCATGCGCAAAATTGTCCGTTTAATAACCATTTTGTACCAAGTCATAATTAATGTATGTTGTCATGTTAATGAATCGATCGATCGTTTAATAGTTATAAATAAGGAGAATAATACATTCATCACCACAGCACAGAATTTTATCTCCCCAAAAATATTCTAATAATTCAAAAATTTAATTACGTACAGTTTTTTTCTACTTTTTAACTGAACAAAATTTTCTCCCATAAAATTTCAGCTATTTTTATTGTTTTAGTTACTCTTAATAAACCGTAACAAAATTTCTTGTTCTTGAATTAAATTAAATTAAATAGACTTTATTATTAGTAGAACTATTTAATTGTTGTTTTATTATTTTATTATATAACTGTTGTATAACTACACCGGGAATGAAATTGTACTGTTTTTTCTCTTTCTCTTTCTCTCTCTCTCTCTCTATCTATCTTTCTCAGAAATTTTTTTTACAAGCCTGTATTATAATGTTGCTGTCATGATTCTATTTGTTATTATTATTATTATTAATTGTTATCATTATTATTGTTACCGTTATTATTATTATTGTTATTATTATTATTGATCAATTTAATTTAAATTGATCTGTTGATTTTGGTTCTTACCTTGCTTTTTTTTCTCTCTGTTTGATTTTTAGCACTGGCAAGGCCATGCTGGCCATAAACAAAGGGTTGCAGAGGTCAGTATACAAATCTTTTTCAGTTTTATCTTCATTTTGGGTAAAACAAAACTAATTTTATGTCACTACTACTACTACTACTGCCGCCGTACTTTTACTTGTTATTATGTTTCTCTCTATATATCGCTCTAAAGTAAATTATTATCGGTCCGTTTTTTATCTATTGTTGATTCTCTATTTCTCTTTCTCTCTCTGTCTATATCGTTATAGTTATTAATGTTTCATAATTTACGTAACTTGCAATAATTTTATCCCTTTCTACAGTATTACGTATTCAAAGTTGTATCTTTACTATTAATATCAAGACGTACGTTTCTTACAAGCATCTTGTTGTCATTTCAATTTTTTTAAAACTTTTCTCACCGTGTTCAGTTCTAAATGTACTCATTTCGTTACTACTCATGTCACAAACATAAAATGCAATGTCAGGTCACAAAATCATTATTTTGGTTAGTGTTTTTTTCTCTATCTAATTTTTGATCTTAAATATATTTTTTTAACAAAAATAATCTTTTTTAAAAAACACGTTTACGTTATGAAACAAACACTTCTCTTTTGTAATAAAATTTCTTTCTTTCTCTCTGCAAATAATTGTTTCAGACTCAGTGAATGAATCATGTAGAAAATTACTACTTTCCAGTAAAAAACGTTTTATAATCTGCGCTACTTTACCTCGAAAAAAGTAGTACACATAATAATGCATACCAGGAAAAATGTGATTTTGTAAGAAGAGCAAGAAGAAATTCACATAATATAATGCTATTTGCCCAGGAATTTCATGTCATATCATATTTCTACGTACTTTCACTTTCTTCTATGTTGAACAAAATGGTCAAAATACTACTCAATACGCTGCTGCTAGTGCTGTCGCTGCTCATTATTAGTTTTGTGTACTTAATTCAGAAAAAAGTTCTGTTTAGAACGATTCCTCCGCAATTTCTGCAAATGACAGTTGTTGTTGTTGTTGTGATGAAGTAAATGCTGGCATATAAAATATAATATAAATCTATTTTGGCTTCTTCTACCATTTCTTACAAATAGCTCTTTCCTACAAAAAGAGAAAATGATTCTTTTGAAAGAGTTTTTTGCAGCGCATTTTGAGGTTATATATATTTTTTGCTTTAAGCATTGAACTAATATTTGTTTATAATATTTTTTTCTGTTTTTTTTGTTTGTTCCTTTGATATAAACAAAATAAAATCCAGTAAAAAAAGAAGAAACTTTTACTCCTATGATGAATGAACGACTCCTATTTTTATTATTACACAAACAAGAGAAAATAAAAAAAGTCTGTAGTAGAAAGCAAGCAATCCCCGGCGACGACGACGACATGATGAGTATATATTAATTATATCCAAAGAGTCAAAACAAGTACTTAAGAATAAAAAAACAAAGAATTTTTTTCTTTTCTAGTCATCCACCAAAATGCTAAAAAATGGCAAAAAAGAAACAAGTAAGAAAAAACGAGAAAGAAAGAAAGAAATAAAAAAAGAAAGAAAGGCGGGAAGCGTCAACAAATAATAAGCGTGTGTGCAAATAACAAAGTAAAGCAGAGATGAATTGAGTCACAAAAAAACTATACAAAAACGAAACTTAAATTTCCACAATATAATAAATAAAACTATCAGAATCAAATGGTATTCTTCATCTTTTTAGCAAAAAAATATATTATTATATAATATTATTATTGTCTTATCTTATAATTAGCATTATCATTATTAATTACGTAATAATTTAGATACAGTAAAACTGCAACTTGAGAATTATAACATGTATTTATGTATATTATTTTTTCGATACATGCAAATTGTGAAAGAAGAACAAACAAAAAGCTTTCCCAACTTTTTCTTAAAAGAATGTCAAAGAATTTTCAAACCTTGCTCCAGTCATTCTCAGTCAGGCGTTGTTTTATTTAGGAGGGAGGATAGCAAGGAAAAAAGTACATTTAGAGAGATAGTTGGTGTAAGAAGAAAGAGAAGTTCGAACGCGATACTTTCAGACACATTTAAATTACATTTTTCAGGATAATCTACAACAGAATGTCCTTATATAAAAGATATATTATAAATACATCTCATGGGCAAGCCGCAACATTTTGGCAGGTTATTTACTTTACTTAATAAAGGATTGATTATTACTTACTCTTACTTGTATTAACTATTATTCCTTACGTACGTAATTCTATTTAATTGTTGTAATGACGACGACGACGATAAAAACATGTACACAAAAACTACATTCTGTAACGTAATTGTAATTAGCAAATGTTTGAAACTTGTTGTTGTTGTTGTTATTATTATCATTATTGTAATTCTTCTTCAATTCATTTTCTCACTATATATTATTATATTTATTAAATTATTAATTAACATAAACTTCATGACATAAAAAACTTTTGTTTAAAAATAAAAAAGTGGCGTTGCCTACTTAGAAGGTAAATCAGAAAAATCTCCAGAAAAATCACACACAATTTACTACTACGACGACACGACAAACAAAAGGGTGAGTTCTCTGTCCTGTTGACGACAACCTTTCTAATTTTTAATGCAAAATCTGATTATGAAATCATCTTTGTAACTTGATTTGTGAAAATACTTTTTGGAGGATTCTTCTTAAGTTTATCTCACATTCCAATTAGGAATAGGCAGCAGCAGCAGCAGCTACGTAAGCGTGCTTGCGTGGATACGTAAATAAATCTCTTCAACCCAATATTTAAGATATTATTATTATATTATCGTGCAAGTGTTTTTTAGGATTTATTATTATTAAAATTGTATTGTAAATTTCTATTATTATAATTATTATCATCTTCAGTCATAAAAAACAGTCATGAATTCTCTTTAATATTTATATAGATTAATTATTACTTACATAAATTATTCTAAATACATTGTAATTTCTAAATACTTCTTATTAATACACAAAAACAGTTCTTGTAAAATTTATTCATTCTCTGATATCTGATGATGTTTGAAGATTTTTAAAGGAGGAAGAGAGGAGACAAAGACAAAAACCTTGTCACAATTTATAATATTATATTATAATAATGTTGTTCCACTTTTAACTAAAAAAACATTTATTACGTTTCACATTTAATATATTATATTATATGATCATGATCGTATTTATATACATATAATTATAAAAAAACTTTTGAAGAGACGAATTACAAGAAAGATATTTATTCACGAAAAAAACCAGCAGCCCTTGTATTTGAAAGATTACTTTTGTTTGTTACATTAATTATTGTACTGGATTCTTTCCAATCACTTTGATCTTTTTTAATCAATCAGGCAATATCTGAAGCCTACCTGAAAAGCATCCTTTTTTTTCAAAAACAAAATCAATTTCCTTTCAAAAATGAGAAACCATTTGAGCATGAGATCAGAACAAAAATTTTTAATCACAAAAATACTTTCGCAAATAAATGTCAAGCCGAGAAGGAAGAGAAAGCATTTATTAGAGTAAAAAAATCCAGATGATAAAGCCACACATAAGAAATATACACAAAAACTATTTGCAATATTTGATATTGTTATAGCTAGCCAAAGCGGAAAGAAAGGAACATTATTATTAGCTATTCTATTTAAATAGATAGAGATAGAGCATGATGATGAATCTCAAAAAGAAACTCTCATTGAAACGATTTTTATTATCCTTCTGTAAAACACGTACACATTATTATTATAACTTTATAGTTAGAGAAAGACGTTGTTGCTCTTCTTCTTCTTGTTTCTTGGAATATAATATAAAATTCTTGAATGAAAAAACATAAAATATTTATCCATTGATTCCTATAGTAACTGATCAGAATGCTCAACTCTAAATATGGCGATGATGATGCACGGAACTGAGCATAAAATACAGAAAACTAAATTTTTAAAACAAATGAATTTTTTACAATGCAATGCATTTGATGACGACGGCGACGAGACTATTTACTACTACGACGACGACTAAGGATGCGATTGATGCTGTGCTGAGGGAAAAATAATAGGATTATTTATTATGTGCGTGAAAATTATTACGTAACATAATAATAATTTTTAAAAAAAAGTATGTAAGAAAAGTTTTATTCTTGTTAAAAATATTTCTCTAGCGAAAGCAAAAATGAGCAGAGATAATATTATGACGATGATTGAAAAAATTATGTATTGACTGTACTGTACTATCAAACCAAAAACTACCTAAATGTATGTAAAAAACGAAAAAACTCATTCTTTGAAAAAAGCGGGCCTGTCAGTACTTTTTAAGCATAAAAAATATTATTATTATATACTATTATAAACTTTTATTATCTATATAAAGAAAAGAGAAGGATATTTATATACATAATCAAAAATTTTTAAATAGACGATAAAAATATATAATAGTATACAGGTTTACAAAACAAAAAACAGTTTATTATTCATATTATGGTATATAGAAAGATGAATATTTCTATTATTATTAAGATTTTCTCAGAGAGTCATTCATTATTGTGAGATTCATACAAAAACTGGATATTCCAGGCACGCGCACACACAACATTTTACTACTATTTAGCTACTACTACTATATTTACTACTTACTACATTTTATCGCTTTTTGTAGAAAAGAACTAATAAAAAATACTTTAAAGAGGCAGCAGCAGAAAAAGTTTATTATTAATTATAAAGTTTTTCTCCACCAGATATAAGTTGTGTTGTTGTTGATTATAATAAATTATTACATGATAATTGTTGTTACATAATTATATACTTATAATTAATCAAAATCAAAGAATTAATTAATAGACACACATCAGACAGTCACAACAGACATTTATTAAGAAAAATTCAAGGCTTTCTAAATTATTAGATTTAAACTTCAACCTTTTTAAATTTTAACAGCTTTCCGATTTTTGCAGCACCTCTCTAATATTATTGTTACATACGTACGTACGTACGTATTTATTATTCTAATATGTAAATTAGATTAAATAGATTCATTTGAATAATTACATAGTTACATTTTATGATCATATGTACTTTTTGAACTAGTCAGTTGAACATAGTCAGTTTGAATCCATGAAGAAGATGACAGGGGATGTGGTGTGTAAATGGGATAGACACGGAAAGGGAAAGTCACTGTACTGAACACATTTTTTAAATATTAATGTTGATATTACGCAACAGCAAAGAAAATTATTGAACATATCTTGCCTACTACTCAAAAAACTCATTTTAATACAACAAATCATCAAAATCAATATAGGTGACATAAAGACGACATGACATTGTAACGTGTGTGAGCAAAACAAAAAACGTTATTTATTCTACATTGTATTGTAAACGCACTTGCATTAAATTTACAATTTCGTTTAATAATTAATTGGACTTTCTCCCACTTTCTCTCTCTCTCTCTCTCTCTCTTGTTCTAGTCAATAGGGATAACAATAATTTATTAATTATTATGGTTGTATTATACGTATTTACTTACCTTAATTATTATTATGTATATCATCCATCACTTTTGTAGATATTTTTACAAACATTTAGACAATTAACTCTTATATTTAATTACATTAAAAATTATACTTAAAACAAACCAGATATTATTATTATAGTATTTATATTCTTCTTCTTCCGCTTTTGGAAATTTTGATGCAGATTGTTTTTGACAGAATAAACTAAAAACAAGGTTGTTTGTGTGTGAATGTAAAAAATGTTTAAACTGTTTACAAAAACAAAATAAGTTTAAAAACGAACCTTCTTCTTATAAATAATTAATTTATAATAACGTGTGTTGTTGTTGTTGCTATTGTTGTTGCTATGCCGCCGACGCTCCTTTTATTATTATTATTATTATTATAAACTGTTGAACTAGTAGAATAATCTTATAAATTGTAATTAATTTAGAGCAGAAATTATTCAACAAAATCTCATTTTAGATGGTAATTATTCTCACCTTAACTTAATACTTTATAAAATTTAGAAGTTATATAATTACTTAAATAATTACTTAATTAAACACAACAGCAGGTTACGTTTTAATTCTCTTTCTCTCTATATATCTCTCTTAATCGATCTCATTAAAAATATTTCCATGATTTCTGAATACAGAATATTAATTTGTTGATCAAGAAGATCTCCAATAAAGATAAAACTTCTGCAAAAAACAAATACAAATAAAATTTGGGTGAAACTGAAAATTTCAAACCGGCATCTTACATCAGCTGATAATCATCAACAACAGATCCTATCCTATGTATAAAAATCCTTTGAGATACTTTGAAAAACTGCTTCACACAATTAACACACTTAATTTTGTTTTAAAAATTGTTTCAGTAAAAAGTAGAGAGTAAAATGTCACTGGCAATAGAGTGAGTGAGTGAGTGGAACAAGGAAACAACAAATTTGAAGAACTATTATTCGTTGGTGGTAAAAAACCATTTGTATACGCTGATTGAAACATTCAACAATTAAAAAATAATAATATAATACTTACCTATACTAATTTACTTACTACTAATACTTTAACTGAGAAGAGATGAAACAGTTTACTGGCATGATGATGATAATATTTAACAAAGTAGATTAAAACTTTTATCGAAATCCTTTTACAAATTATTAATGGTAATGTTTTCTATACAAACTAACAACAAAAAATATATAAATTGAACTTTTAAGCTTTCAAAGAAAAAAGATGAAAGAAGAAAGGGTTTTAAATTGGAAAAATTTTAATTGAAACATAATGTGTTTACTGTTTACATCATTATAAATGGTTATATAATTACAATTAACTTTGTGCGATATTGTATTGATTATTTGTGTCTTGTAACAAAAATAATTTTTTGGGGTTTCTACTCTAACAGAGAATAATTTGTTGTTATTCTTGCAAATGTTTCTTGTGTATTTAAAAATTGTTTAATAATTATAATATTGTTTGCTGTTTGGTTGCTCTAATTATGATTATGCATTTATTATTATTATTATCATTATCAATTATTGATTAACATTAAATTCTAACTTGCCAATTTGAAAAATATTTGATTGATTTTTTGGCGTTTATTATTTATTTCAACATGCCTGTGCGTGCGTACTTCTGCGCTGCTGTATATAGAGCAGTTTTTATTATTACTTTTGTGGGCTTTTTTTGCTAAAACTAAACGTTTCTTTGAAACAAAAAAAAACTTTTCATTTTCTTTTAATCTTTTTTAAAATAACTACTCAAAGGACTATATACTAAACACCAAAGATCTACCATCTACCTAATTATGATAAGTAATTGCCCTAAAATGACCAAAATGTATTCAACTCACAGACAAAAAGCAAAAAGATCTTTTCTAAGCATGAATCATTAAAAAAGGTTATAGGCGTACTAAGAAGGAATCAAAAGAAAATCAGAAAAAGAATTTTTTAGCAGAATCATGATGACATTTAATAAAAAAAAGAAAGCGGTATGCCAATGCCACTACTATATTGACTGCTCCATTTTGATTAAGATATTTCAACGACGACGACGTCAACGCGGTAACAATTTGAGTTCTAGACTTAATGCTTTTCGTGCCCAGACTTTGATGATGGTGAAATGAATCTTCTTCCACAATCTTTCTGCAATATATTAGATTTGTACATTTTTATCCAAAAAAGAGACAAAATAATAAGGATTAATAAAAAATTACTTCCTTACGTAAAAAATATTAATTATTCCCATGACTGGAAAAGCGGGAGCTCAATCGCTAAAAATATATAATGAGGTGTGCTCTTAAAAGACATTTTTTAGAGTAACGTGTAAAGAAAAAAATTATAACAATTAAGGAAAAAACTAAAGAAAAATAAAAAGCACGCTCGTTTGTTCATTGCTGCAATAAAATTAATAAACAAAAACCTTTAACTCTTTGAGGGCCCATTAAAATTTTTAAAAATTAAGTTAAAATTAAAGTCTCACACAGAATTCCTCTGTAATTCTTCTTGCTTCTGTTGTAGCAGTTTTAAAGCAAACATCCACTTTTATTCTCAGTCAGCACTTAATGAGACTTTTTTATTGTTCTTTTTCTGTCTTCATCCATTTAAGTGCTCCAGAGACATATCAATATCATGAACTATCTATTTCCAAGAAAATACATTCTTCGCTTTGTATTTTTGAGTGCTCATTTCACTCTTTAGTGCGTTCGTAGTCTGCACAATACACACAATCATACAAAAAATAATTTGGAAATTAGAATTTTCTCTTCTGATTTTTTTCACTCTCTCCCCGTTCTCTCTCTTCCAAAAAAACCATGACATTACTCAAATCATATGCTAATTGTTGCAAAAAATAAATCAAACGTAACTGATATTAAAGAAATTAAGGGAAAATAATAATTACTAAAGAGAAATGAAACTTAAATTTAAATACAATATATAGATTTATTATTAGCATTCATATTATGAAAATAATAATAAATGGAGACGATCTATTTTTATATAGGTAGCGTCCCAAACAGATAGAAGAAGAAGAAGAGAAGATCAACGTTTAATCGTTATATATACTTATAGTAAAGTAAATTTTACAAAAATGCAAATAAAATGTACTCAGGATGTATTGTCAAATCATTCATTTTTCTAAACAAAAGTTTTTTTCAAAAGAAAAAGACTTTAAAAATTTATATAACTCGAGTGCTATTCACAACAAATCAAATATCTACAATTAATATGAAGATGTAGAAGAGAAAAATACATTAATTGTAATGCGTTCCCATAATTTCCATAATAATATTCTTCTTTTAAAGAAACAAAAACTTTTATCCTTTCTTCTTCTTCTTGTAAACTTTCTAGACAGTTGCTAATTTTAAAGGTATATAAATCTAAACAAATGGGCTTTGACAAAATCGGTTTTAATCTTATAAAATTCTGAATCACTTTTTTGACACAAAAACTCTCCCAAGCAAACGTAATACAATACGACACCTTTTATAATTTTGAACAGCAGCAGCAGACTATTAAGTCAACAACCCTCTCATAAACTATTTATAAAATTGAAAAGGCAGGCCTACATGGAAGAGTGAGATTCAAAAAACAAAAATTAATTAACTAAATTTTAAAGTAAAATATTGTTACTACTAAAACTAACTAGGTAAACTAAAATTTTTAATAGCTACTTACGTACTACTGCGTATACAAAAAATGACACGACAGAAAGAGACATGCTTGATTTTCTGAATGTGCAATTAAAATAAATTTACATTTTTATCAGAGAGGAATGCAGAATGATTATTAACAAAGAAAAATTTAAATCAAATTACAAATAAGTCTATGTATGATGTGGCGTACTATTTACTACAAAAAGGACGACAACATAAAGACTTGTAGAGGTTTGGAAAGTATTTAAAGTTAAATTTTGGCTTGGAAGAAAACGATAAATAATTCGTATGCGGGGATTTATATTGACTAAAATTTATACCTAGAATAGAGAAAGCTTCTATAATGTTTTTATTATGCAATATATGGAAGGAAATTAGCAATGCAATGCAATATTGAGACTCAACTTTAATTTTTAGTGAAGTATTTTCTTTTAGATGTTCTTTAAAGTGTTTCCTTTTTTCTAAGTTTGGATTAATAGTACAGGATAGTTTTATGATCATCGTCAGTTTACTTACACTTTAGATTAATTTTAAATCTTCTTAAAAGAGACACAAACAATACAATGCTTTCAAAATGCTAAAGAAACTATAGTAAATTAGTAAATACATACTTTACATAAAATTAAAAGCATAATATGTATTGGTTGTTGAGACGCATAGGAAATAGAGAATGAAAAGCTTTACATTATAATTTAGTTGTAAGTTAAACAAATATTTAGGTAAATTGTTTACTAGTACATCGTACGTAAGAAAGAAATATTGTTGATAGCATCCGCCACATTCCAAAAAACAATATGTCCGTTTCATAATAAATATATATTGTGTATATAAAATCTAGAAGATTAAATAGATAGATAATTATGATAATGAAGGAAGGAAGAATAAAGTTTGTTTATTACGGAGAAATGCATCTAATTAAGTATTTCAGAGATTTTGATAATGTGACAAAATATATATAATTATTATTATTAATTAACAGTACAGGACAGGAATATAAAAACAAGAAAAGCATAATAACGAACTGTTGAAAAAAATAAACAGGAAATATAAACAAAATCCAAATGCTCTAAAAAAACAATTTAGGATAAAACTTCATTATACAAAAAACCTGTTAATTGAAAAAAAAATATATTATAATATATTCTCCTGACTTTTGACATAAGAAAATATATGAGAAAAACAAAATCAAGAAAAAAATATTAAAAAGCGTTCTCTTCTTCTTCTTCTTCCTCTTTCTCTTTGTATTTCAATTTCTGCTGTTTAAAAAAACGACAAACCTTATATATATATTTAATTAATTAATTAAATTATAATTAATCTTATTGAAGCGTTTGCATTGCAAAAAAACCATGAATCTTCTTCTTGTGTACAACTTTTAACAAAAACATTATTACATTATAATAATTATATTATACTCTTTACATAATTATATAAAACATTCTAGCGGCAATTTTTCTCTTACATAAAAAACATTCAACAATTCTTAAATCAATTACATTAGTTACTATTAATTATTATTGTATATATATAAAAATCTTTGATGATGATGTTGAAAAGGAGTCGAAGGAAAAATATTATATGATTACTTATACTTACTTATTATGCAAGAAAAATATTTCTTCTTTATTGCCATTTAGATTATTATTCAGTGTTACGTACATAATAATATTTGTACCATGATGATGCAGCATTTATGTCTAAAAATAATAATTACAAATTATTATTATAATTATATAAAAACCAATAAAAACATTTTCAACTTTTTGTCGCTATTGAATAATAAAAAATACATTTTAAAAAGGAAAATAATTCGTTTTGTCAAAAGTCTTTTTTTTATTTCTTACTAACAAAACAACCGTCACCTCAACATATTCGTTACATTACGTAACTTTACGTGTTACATGAAGGATGAAAATAATGCATAGCATGTGCTTCTTCTTTCTTTTTTACTCGAACTAAAAAAACTCACATGTTTCGCTTTTTTTCATGAGTTGAGTCTACCTACAGAAGTGCAGTCCCGAATTCCCCGAATCTTTCAACCGCATTCATGTCTCTCTGCTCTGCTGCTGCTGCTGTAGCTGTCATTGGAATAAACAGCGAAGCAAGCGATTTTCCAAAACGTAACAACGCAACGTGCGCGCGGTAGTAAAACGGTAAAGCGCTATGCAATGCATCTCCTATTTACTTTTTTTTTTAGACAAAACGCTTTCGCAAAGAAAGTGCTGCTGGCGCTGGCTTGGTTCGAATACTGCTGCTGCTGATGATGATGACGGTTACAAAGCGTGGGTGCTTCTGCTGCTGGTAAACAACTGGCAAAAAGAAATTTTTGGCTGCAATCCTCATGGAAATTAAAACGTTGATGATGTTGAGTTGATGGTCCAATCTATCGACAAAACTTGAAGAAGAAGAAGAGGAAGAAAAAGGGTTAGTTTTGTCCCTAGTCCAAAACTTGCAAATGCTTTGAATGAATAATATCCTTGTCCTCAATAATCATTATGCAAGACATAAAGATGAAAGGGTTACGAAAAACCGATTCACTTTTTTTTTAAAAAAAATAAGAAAATATTTTAATATCTTTATACACATAATATGTACATTATACACACACAATATTATGTACAGATGGGCTCATTATCTTTGAGAGATAAGTGGCTTCTTTATAAAAATAAAAAAAATACGGTGCAAATATATATATATTACTTTACTAAAAAAAGTATATAAATCGTTCTCGCAGATTAAAAATTTGACAATGTGCGTTCGTTAGTTGAAAATAAAAACGGTTGTGGTGGTGTGGCGGCGGGGGAAGAAACATTAAACCAGAGAGAAAAGAAGATAATACAAATTGGGCTTGTTATTTATAATGCAAATAATAATGTACGTTATAAAAATCATGAGGACACCAATACCAATACACAGGTTAATTTGATAGGGGGATGAGAGAGAGAGAGAGAGCAGAAGAGAGAAAGATAGAGAGAGAAAAAAAGGAACAAAAAGTTGTTTTTGGCATCCAGTTCGACAGCAAAGTCTAAAATGGTATTTTGATGACGTAATCCACTTGAAAGAAACTCACATCAGAGGAATCGATAAAGTGCTTGCCATGTCTTCAGAACAGAGCTTCAAACAACGAACGACGGAAGATAGAAAGAAAAAGAGAGAAAACAATTTAAAAAGAAAATTACTGAAAAAAACGGAACGCAGCAGTCAACTTGCCAAACGATCTAATTTTAATCTTTCAGAGAGAAGAAGAAGGGAAACATTTCGTGGGGAAATAATATAAAAACCCGACCATTATGTCAGGCTCGCCATTGTAGAAAACTCTGTAGAAAAATATTTGTTTTGTACTTTAAGATTTTTTGTTTATCAAGTCCGTTTCCAAACTGTTGTTTGGTAGTTTAATAGTTGATCCTCCGACGAAGATATGTGGGAAGGGGAGGTACGCGTTCGAAAGGGAAGATGACGGCCAAAACAACAGCAACAAATGGAAAACGCAGCAGAAGTAACACACAAAAGGGAAATCTGACAAAAAATCATTCCGTTTTTGACTGGGACTATGGGACTTAGGTATACATTCCTGATGAATCATTCTCAATGATTAAATTTTATTTTTTATTTGGTTCACAAAACAAATGGAGAGAGACGTGCGTGCGTACGTACGAGACCAATTTTGTTTGGAGAAAAGTATAAGAATAAAAAGGATCAGAAACAAATAAAAAACCAGACTCAAAATTTCCAGACGAAGACTTTTTTCTTTCAGTATTTTTTGTTTTAGTTCAGAAAACAAGCATAATAATCCTCATTTTAATAATACAAACCTGATTTTGGATTGCCAATTAAGCTTAACAATAAAATATAACGTAACGTAGTATTAAAACAAAAAGGTTGAAACGAGGAGGAAGTATTATTTTTTTTGTATTTTATAATTATTACGGACGAATGGCAAACTTCTTAATACTTTCTTCATCCCAACCAACCAAAAAAACAAGAAGGACAAACGGAACTGAAAAATTACATAATCGAATCCATCTTATTATTTTACATAATAATACATTTAATTTATTGAACGAAGAATAAGCGTGTCTTGTTTTTTTTAATATCCCGTCATTTCAGAGAATGTTGTCTCCAGCTCGTTGGTGATTGACTTGAACTTTTCTTGTTCATTCTTCAGCTCGTCTGCAAAAATAATTCACAAAGGGAAAACTATGTGAAGAAAATACACGTATTTACTTAATTATAATTATATTTCTCATACCTTCAATTCTGTCAACTTCTTTCAATAATTTCTGGACGGTTCGTTCAGCAAATTCGGCACGAGCTTCAGCCTATAAATTATGAATGTTTTTTTTTTAAAAAAAGCTATTTAGTTTTGTTTCAGTGGACGGCGATAATATTTTATTTTCAGTTGCTTATTTGTTAAACGTTTTAAAATTTCAAAAACCTTTCAGTTCTGTTTCAAGTAAAGTTAGTGATTTGTAGCTGCAATGCCATTAAGTATAGTTATATATACAAGCCTATTATTCCACAAAGCGTGTAGGCGTTTTTATTGACAAGTTTTACAATTTGTATTGACGGTTTAATGGATGAGTTGTTGTTGTTCGTTCTTGTAGTAAAAACGTTCTTGTGGTTAATTTTTTGTTTAATCAGCTTCTCCTTAATTCCCTAATCAGGCTCAGGATGATGATTAAAATTTTAGTTTAATAGCTTCAATCGGAAAACATTAGTGAACAAGCGTGGGTTAGCGTAACTGTACTTCTAAAACAATAATCAATAAATAGAATCATCAATGATTTAAACGTTTATTTAGTAAGATTAAATTTCAATGATTTTTTAATTGAGGGGAGAAAATGGGCGTTTTATAGT
The DNA here is from genome assembly GCA_027744475.1 of Lepidocyrtus cf. sotoi NNG-2020. Taxonomy (NCBI): domain Eukaryota; kingdom Metazoa; phylum Arthropoda; class Collembola; order Entomobryomorpha; family Entomobryidae; genus Lepidocyrtus; species Lepidocyrtus cf. sotoi NNG-2020. Next base: position 25,392 of record JAHZNJ010003070.1, on the reverse strand, counting down.
AGTTACCTGTTTCAGCTTGGCGGAAAGGCTTTTAATGGTGGACTTAAATTCAATCTCAGTTTGGCGAGCCTACGTAAACAAAAAAAACACATAATTTGTTTAAGATTATAGCTTCACATTTTACTACTTGACTGAGCACTGAATCAAGCTAATTGCTTTTATTGTTTAAAGTTTTAAACACCTTTTCTTCCGATACTTCTAGAGATTTTAAGTTGTTCCCGACAACCTTCAACTCTTCTTCCAGCTCAAGGATCTTCCTGCAAAATTTGAAATTATGTTTAAAATAAATACGATTGGTTACTATAAATTAAGGATAATTGATTATAAAAAATTGAATTAAATGTGTATCGTATCCGTGCATTTCTCCGGTGTTGGCTCTGTCTTCAGCAATTTCAACTTCCTGCTCAACCATGGCCAACTTTTGACCCACCTGCAATTCAAACAGAACAATGATTATAGTAGCATAATATGGAATTAAAAATAACTTTCGCTTTTTGCACCATGCATTTTAAAATTCATTTATACAAAGACAGACGGTTTGTTTATCTGGTCTAGATGAGAGTCTCTAAAGAAGAAGAAGAAGAAGAAGAAGAAGAAGGGGTAAAGGCTCACAAGTCATTCACCTCGGATTAAGGGAGGAGACAGAGGGCAACACGGCACACACTGAAACTGAATAAACCCTGGAATGGAACAAGGTACGAATACGCTAAACTCAGTGTACAATTTTCACTCTCAAAGGGAACGTTTGTTTGAAAAAAACATTACTTGCTAATACATACGTACGAACACAAATATGACTGTTTTACTGAAACAGGCTTTAACGTAAGCAGATAATTAATATTGCTAATTACTTTAACAAAGCACATTAGTAAGAAATTATTAGGGTAAACAAGAAGAAAATAAAATAAAAATGGATCCTTGAGAAATGCGAGAAGGCAAACAAAATCCTTGAGGCTTTGGCTTTTAACTGCAATTTTCTTGACAAGACACACTTATTACATTTTTTTACTTATTATGTTAATGTAAATTAACCTCATCACACTTCCTGTCAGCTTCTTCAGCCAGTGCTGTAGCTTCCTTTAGTTGTGCTTCCAAAGATTTCATACGCTCCTCGTCTGTTGCTGCCCGGTTTTCCAATACTTTCCGCATACTGTATTTAATGTAAAAGGATGGATGGTTAATTATAACATAACGATTTATTGACCAAAAAAGGAAGAAGATTTTTTGTTGCAAAGAAACGAAACGCTATACCGTTCAGATTCATCCCCAGCATGTTGGACTGTAACGAGCTGGTCAGTGGCGGCCTTGAGCTTCTCTTCAGTGTTTTCAAATGTCTCTTCAAGTTGCTGGACTTTGCGGCCAAGAGCGTTCAATTCCATTTCAGCCTTTGTTCGTGAAATAAATATTTTGACAATCTTATTTTCAATAAAAAAATAAATGTTGAGGATAAGGTGCATTCATATTTTATATTATGAGCGAACGAACGTACAGCTGTAAGGGCCTTCTCTTTAGCCTCGAGGTTAGAATTGACTTTTGTGAGGCTCTCTTGAATCGCTGTGAATTCAGACTCGAGCTGGACTAAACGCTTCTTGAGAGCGTCAACCTCTTCGTCTCCACGAAGGACCCTGGCTGAGGCGTCTCGAGACACCTGCTCCATAGTATCCGCCTTATCCTGGGCATTATCCTTCTCCACTTTCATCGCCTGCATCTTCTTCTTGATGGCCTCCATCTTGACTCTTTTATTTGTGTGCTTGAAGCGCTCTTCCTGATGACCACGAATGAAACTAAATCACGAGAGAAACCACAAAACCAGAAAACCCTTAACTTTATTTTGCAATTGGGAAAGAAATCCGGTGTATTTCCTAAGTAAGTGATAAAAAAATTTGCACTAAAAAGGGAGTCTCCTGATATTATTATTTTTTTCACTTATTTCTTCCTTTCCTGCTTCTTTCTTTCTCTTTCACTTATTATTATTCTGCAGCAGCACTATAAAACTGAAACGTTTATTGCTTCCCGGTGCACCACGTCCGGCCCAATGCTCAAATCTCTGTTTTTCTTTCATCCGAACCAACAAGATCACATCAGATGTGGAGCATCAGCATCGGTAAGATGATGATGATGATGCAAAAACGATAAACTTTTAATTTTAACTTTTAAACAGCATTTTGGGTATTAAAATGCATAACAAAACTTTCACAATTCGGTAAAATGTTAACGTAACTGATTTTGAAAATTAGGTAAGCCCACGTATTTAACTTAAATAATCATCATCACAGTGCACTCACATCAAAAATTTCCAATTTTCCAACAGCTTTGTTAAGCTGCTAAAACAGAAACGACGGCGAAGGAAGAAGAATCCAGTGTCGTGGAGCGAAAAACATTTCACGGAATTTTTTGCTGCTTCCTTTACACGTGCACTGCACTGCTCGTCACAGAAGTGCAGCCATGGCATTTACATCTACAGAACTACACTTCCTTTCGTTCTGATTTTTTATTTTAAATTCACACTTTTAAGCTTATTATCACCATATCCTAAAAAGCAGATAATTTTCTGAGGAGACTCCCTTAGCTTAATAATAATGAATAACTTTGTAAAAAGTTAAAAGTAAATCATCGTAATAATAATTAAAAGCGAAATAATTTTCCCACCTGAAAAAGAGAAAAATGGAAACGTGCGGCGGATGGATGAGGCTGGAGAAGCAAAAGCAAGAAGAAGAAGAATCTAGGCAAAAGCTCGGAAAGAACTCAAATGCTGCGCTAGAAGAAGAAACTTGTGTGGAAACCAACAACACTATCGCTGCTGCTGCGGTTGCTGCTGCCGCTGGCTGGCTGGTTGTTATTACATTTGCTAATGTACGTGGAGGGTCATTAGTTCCGTGAAAATCTTCAAAGACAAAAGGAATCTTATTCCTTTATAATCTTTTTTCGAGTTATATTTAGATCGAGCCCAGAAATAAACTCAAAAACTTTTTAGTCATCTTCCCTCTTCATCATCATCATCATCATTTTCTTCAGAAGCACCAGAACAGAAGCAGCAGCAGCAAGAGCCTCATCGCCGTCATAATCATCATCATCAGGAACGGCAGCAGCAGCAGCGTCTTCGGCATGAGATTTCTTCTTCTCCTTCTTCCACAAAATTCTACAATGCATGTGAAAGTGAGACATGTGCGATTTGCAATAAAAAACAAGCCGTTTTCATGTTGTTCAGGAGAGAGAGAGAGAGAGAGAAAGAGCCGAAGGAAGAACAGAGAAGTCGAGCAACTGAAAATGAGATATAAGCAAATGATATACAATCTTTTGCTATGCACCAACAACACTAATGGCACCACTACTCTAGACACGTCCTTTGTTACACAATACCTTTTTTTCTGAAACATCTTCTTCTCCTTCCTCCCTCTCTCTCTCCTACACATACACAAAAAAACACAAACACACACATTCTCTTAACATTCCATCCTCCTTCTCCTCCTCATCATCATCATTGCCATTCTAATTCTTTCTTTTCCTACGAATACGAATTTGCTTATTCTCTTTCTTTCATAACAAAACCTCTAAGAACTATTGTATAACTGATCCCAATGCAAAAAAAAATCGTTTGCATAATAAAACTTAAACGAAATAATTGTGTCAGTTCAGCTCAACATCGTCATCATTATTATGCGGAGGAGGAGGACAAAACCAGAGACTGTCTGGCTAAGCCTAACTTATTCTGTTGAAATATATATTGAGAGCAAAGTAGCAAAGGACAATCTCAGTGATTTAACAAGCCTTCTTCTCTATCTTCTTCTTCTTCTTCTTCTTCTTCTTCTTCTTCTTCTTCTTCGTTTCCGTTTAGTTTTTCTAAGAAAGAAATGTGCATCCGATAATGATGTCTCTTTATGGCCTACATGAATGAAGCTAAGTTTTCGTGAAAAGCAAACGAAAATGTATAAATACACAGAAACAGAAGAGAGAAGAAGAATGGAAAGGGCCTCATTTACCGTATTTCTCTTTTCCCCTTTGCTTTGCATTGCATGCATAAAACAAAAACCGGTATAAAATATAAGAACAGCTCTCAAGCATTCATTTGCTTGCCTTCCCTCTCATCATCTTCATCATTAATATTATAAAACCAACTTATTAAACTTATTTAATTACCATAGAGAACTTATTAAAAGATTCTAAAACTTGTTCAATAAATAAATACTTCAAAGTTCAAAGTTTCTGGATGTACGAAAGCGGACAGCGAAGACATTGGAATAGGAATAAGTGAAAGTAGCAGGCATAGCAAAAACATAATAAGGTATAGAAGTACTATAAATGCTCTCCTTAATCCAATCCACATAATTTTGTATTTGTACAGCAGCATGAAAGATTTCCTCGAATTCTCTTGGAAAGGCTGCCGCAGTCAGTGATTAATTATTTATTAATTATAATATTTATGAATCACGGGAATTTTAATTAGACGCTGCTGCTGCTGCTTATGTTTATGTCATGCTTGTGTCGTATCAGCAGCACTGCTTCCTCTACAGGCAATTGGTTTATTGCATATTCGTCCTCGTAATAAAATAAAATGATGTTATATGAGAGACTCTCTCTCTCTCTCTCTCTTTCTTCTAAAGAAAAGCAGCAGTGATTATTATTATTATGAAGCAATGTGCAAATAAATTCCCACCCATTTCCAATCAATCCGTTTCTCGTCAAATGATTCAAATCCTTACAAGAAGCACAACGACAACAACAACAACAACACTTAATGGGAAACCTCCTGCCTTCATCTTACTTAAATTTCAGAATAATATTCTGTGTAATATGGAAAATTTCACATTTAAAATGACTCCCTGCCGCCGCCCGGGTTATGTTATAAACGGTTTGCATTTTCTTCCGACATGGAAATTAAAAACGGAGACTGGCCTTTAAAGCCTTCACTTAATAAACTGTATAAAAGCTTTCTATAATAACATCAAGTATGCTTTAAAAATTAGTAGTCGAATTGGGAGTAATAGAAGAAGAAGGAGTAATAAACCAATAAGATACCATTAAAGAAAAATTTTTAGATTTTTTTCTTCTGGCGTGGCCAGGCAATAGCAAAATTGATAAAAATCTTTTTTGCGATGGTGATGGTTGCGTTTTAAATGGAACAGATGTGCACATTATTTTTCATAGTGGTGTGGTAGTAGCAGCCCAGCAGAGCAGCGTTTTAACAGCAGCGGCATGCACCTGTATGCTAATTTATTTCCATAATTTATTTTATACTCCGATCCGAACCAACACAGTTATTTCATATTATGAATATTCATTTTCTTCTAGAGCGAAAAAGTATATAAGGGACGAGCGCGAGCTAGTGATGTGAGAGGGAGAAGAAAAAAAAAGTATAAAAATTAATGCCATTGTATTCAATCATCACACATTTCCACGTATCATTAATTCCTTTTGGTTTTAAAACATTTGGAATTTGTAAATGATTCTCTGCAACGAACAGACCAGAGGAGCTACTGAATTAAGTACTTTTTGTAGCTTATTGAAGCCGTACGTACGCCTTCCTGTTCCCAGCAGGTTTTCTTTTAACTTTACTACCAAGTCATTAAAAATCCTTTCGTATTACATAACCTTGATGATTAGATGATGAATAGTAGGAAAAAATGTGCGCTTATTCAACTATATCCAAAAGAAGCAAAATTAGCAAACTGACTAATCGTGGTGGTGGCTAAGACAATATTTAAAGATTACGAAATTACGAAGCATGCAAATCTGAAATTTGAATTCTAAATAAACTTTTATGTTAGAAAAGTAAACCGATTGCATTGAAAAAAATACTTCTTTAAAATTTGTGAAGAAAATTAAAGCTGATTTTTTGCAGGCTTTTCTTGCCCATATCATCATCACTACTAATGATATTATTGTACTTAAGGTAATATACTTATACCCATAGAAAAAGAGAAGAAATGCAAAGCAGTAGCAGCAACGGTGCTGGTAGTGTGAATTAAACTAGATTTATTTTGCTTTTGGAACATGAAAGCTGCAGCATGAAAGTTTTTTCCATATTTTTTACTCTTACATCAGCAGCAGAGACGGAAAGGAAAAGTTGAAAACTTGACTCGCATCATATCATCATCATCATATATTATAAATCCTTTAATATAATAATGTTTTTACATTTTAAAAAGCCTTTTATTACATATTTATTCAATAATGCACTTGGCAGCGGATCCTCCGCTGTGAACGTAAGAGGTACAGAGAAACTGAGAGAGAAAGAGGAGTGACAGATGCATTTTATATCTTTCCTTCTTCATCTACTTTTCCTAAACTTCTTCAATACTTCTTCTTTGATATTGATATTCATTGATATGGATGGAGTCGACAAGACAGAGAGAATGAAAGAAAGAAAGCCTTTCTATTAAACTTTAATATGACATGTCATGTTTACAGATTTGTTTAAATAGGGTTACATCTCTTTGCTTATTACCCTTCGGAAAATAATAATAATAAAACTAAAAATAATGGTAATAAAATGTGATGATAAAAATTGAAAGAAACATGAAGCTTTTTTACGAAAAAAAGTTCGTTTTCATACTTATATTGCGAAAAATTTATTGCACTACTTTTGTCTCAAAGTGCCCCATTCATGAAGCTAATTCATCATTTAAAAACATGAATGTTTATTTTGTTTAAATAAGTAATATGTCAGTACCAACCAATATTCTTTTCAATTGCTACTTTTAATGTTTTTTATGCAAATTAAAAAGAAATAGTAATACGGAATGACATTATCTACCGTTCTGCAATGTAATTATGATATAAATTCAATGTGCAGCGTTCTTAGAGGAATCTTCATAAGAATATAAGCCAATGTTTTTGTACTTTCTGGGCTCGCTCGATCTAAATTTAACTCGTTCGTGAATGAAATATCCTTTTGTCTTTAGAAACTCTCAAACGAACGAAACTTTATGCAGTGATTAAAAAAACTACGCTCTTTCTTCATCTTCTTCTACTCTGTTATTTGTTTACATAATAATAATGTTAGCAAACAATACTGATGATGTTGTGTTGTGTTGTGCTGTTTGTTGTTATAGTGGCTTCTTCGTTGACTTCTCGGAAAAGAAAAGTTGATGTTTTTTATCAGCAGAATTTTAGCAACATTCATTCCCGTCTTTTTGTGTGGAGGAAACCTTTTTTGTCATTGCTTGTCTCGTTAGAGCGTGAAGCTCAAGCTTGTCAAGAGTCTTTGTTTGCCCTTCCTCCTCCGCCGTTGCACTACACTGCCATTACATTCATTCAAGACTCAAGACAAGACATTCCTTTTTGCTAAAATGTCAAGTGAAAATCTACCTAACAAATAAAATTTTAAAAAAAGTGTTTAACCTTTAAATTATAATTGTCGAATAAATTAAGTTTAAGTTTTCAATCCTTCATTATAATTTAGTTGTGCACAGTTAGATTAAGCTTTAGGTTTAAAAGAAAGCTACAAAAAATGGAAGCAATAAAGAAAACTATGCTGAAGATGAAGAAGGAGAATGAGAAGGCCCAGGATAAATCTGACGAGCTGGAGGTAGTGTACAAGGAAGTGAGCGTCCGCGTTAAAAAATCCCAAGAAGTGGTGGACGGCCTACAGAAGGATCTCGCTCAATTGGAGTCGGAGTACGCACAGTGCCAAAAGGACTTGGAGAAGGCCAACGATAACAACGATCAGAAGGATCAGCAGCTAAGTGATGTAATTCAACAAGCATTAATTAATAAATAAAAAAAGTTACTGCTATTATAAATTGTTTTAACAGTTTAGCATTTTTTTACATATATTTTACATAATAATATGCAGATGGAAACCAACAGAAACAACTTATCACTAAAAATGAACACTTTGGATGATGATTGTGATAGATGTGAAAGGAGATTAAAGGAAACTAACGACAAGCTGGAGACGGTTCAAAGGGAGGGAGATGAAGCAGTTAGGTATGTGTAATCTAATTACCAGTTACCACAATACATTTTTGAAATTTTCCCATTTAAACGGAAATTAAAGTTTAATAAGTTTACTCCAAAAAAATGTTTTTTTTTATAAAAAAAAGGATGGTGAAAGTCTTAGAGAACCAAGCCGCCGCTACACATGAGCGACTAAAGCAAATGGAGAAGGAACTGAAAGAAGTCACCGATCATGGAGAAGAAGCAGATAGAAAAATTAACGAGGTTTTTATTATTACTAGACTTCGTATTCGACTTTAGGGAGCAAGAAATTTGAATTTATTTGTACCCTCTCTTTTAAATATTTAATATGCAGATTACTTTTCCCCTATGAGTCATACATTTGTGGTGAAAGTGTTTTTGATGATTTGTCACAGTATTAAGAAGTGAACTCTGCGTCATGTTTATGATGAGTGTTTGTCTGTCTTCCTCTCCAAAGATCGTGTAAGTAAGCAACCTTGTTAGCCTCTAAAACCATTCGAATGTCAGTACTTTTAATCACCTGTTTAATGAGAAATTGGTTTTGCTTTTACTTATTGTTAATAATACGATGATGAATAATTTCATAGACATGTCAACGGATGGGGATGGTGGAGGAAGAGATTGAGTTTGCTGAAGGAAAATGCGGAAATAACGAATTGTAAAATCAGATACACATTTCATTACAAGAAAAATTAAACTTTTGACTTAATTATCTTTTCTGTAACATTTTTTGTTATTCTATTAAACCAAATTGAAATTGCCGCGATGGTGCTATTTTTTTTAAAAGGAAAATCCTTCAACTGGAGGAGGAAGTTCAGGTAGTTGGGAACAATTTGAAATCTTTAGAAGTATCTCAGGAAATGGTGAGTAGAGTACACAATTCAAAATGTTAAAGTTAATAATCAATGATGCTACTTACAGAAACAATCTAAATCTGTGCTATGAAATCGTATAATTTTTCTCGTAGTCTAGACAGGCAGAAGTTGAATTTAAGCAAACTATCAAGAATCTATCTGACGAGCTGAAAAAGGTACAAAAGTTAATTCTTAATGTTTTTAAAAAAAACATAGTTATGTTCACATTTACTCTTTTCCGAAAGATTATTATGTAAAATTGGAAACTATGTTGTTATTAGACAGAGAATAGAGCCCAATTTGCAGAAAAGACGGTTCAAACACTTATGCAAACTGTGGATCGGTTGGAAGGTAATACATATCTGCGTTAAGTTAACTAATCATTGCATTATTATTATCTAACTTTACTGATGTTGCTTTGCTTCCTGTTTGATTTTTTCCAGACGATTTACGAATTGAGCATGACAAAATATCATCAATCACAATGGAAATGGAAGCCACAATTGCAGAAATGAAATAAACTAATTACTTTCTAAAACAAATCTTTCAAGCCTTCTTGATTTCAAAAACTTAGCTCTAGTGAAAAAAACTTATAATTTAAATTAAGTCTTCTTATATCGTCATAAAAAATAGAATTGTATTATGTTGATTTATTTTAACTTGAATAAAAATAATGCAATAAAGAAAAAAAGTGCAGATATATGCATAATTATTATAAGTAATTAGGTATGCGTACACTTATGTCGATTTGATTTATTTCTAGAAAGCCTTCCTTCTTCATATCTGGCTGGTACGATCATCCTTGTATAAATTAGCAATGTTTAAAAAAATGAGTCGACGCGACGCAACGTACGAGAAGAGAAGAAGTACAATAGTGAAGGCTAAGCTTGCTTGCTGGTCATGGCTTGATGATGTTGATGTTGAGTTGAGTACGAAGAAGAAACAATGTTGCATTGAAAATTAGTATGAAATACGTGGAAGGAAGAAAGAGAAGAAAGAAAGGGAATCGGATTCCGCACATGTAAACGTAAAGAGAAGAAATTGGTTCTCCATCAAGCCTCTGTCTCTGTTTCTCTCTCTTTCTTTTCTCTCGCTCTCGGTTGAAAGAGAAAATCGCACGATCTAATAAAAATATTGGTTATGCATATGTATATATATAGATTCGGAGGAAATGTACAAAAAGTAACTAAAATATAGAGGATTTGAAGAAGAAGTCAGAGTAGAGCCGAATGGAATGAGAGAGACTCTCTCTTCTCTCTCTCTCTCTCTCTTTCTCTTTCAATATTATATTAATATAAATTCATATAGATAGGAAATGGGAGGGGTGATGAGAAAAAATTTGGGGCAGAAAATCTACCAGTCTACAGGGGATGAAAATGAAAGAGAGAGAGAGAGAGAAATTTTCATATTGCTTTCCGTCATTTCAATCGATTGTATTTGGGGCGATTGCGTGGTATTTTCTGACTTGCCACATACCGCTTTCTGCTCTACACTTTCTAGCCATCCACTATACTACTTCTACTTTTCCCCTCTCTTTTTTTATTATATAATATGTGAGTGTTTGTGTGTGTGAGCTCCTATCTGCTCTTATAAGTATGCTTTTGAGCTTCTTCTTCTTCTTTTCACTATCGTCTTCCTGGTCGTACCTCAACTCACAGCTCACATCATCAGCAAAGCCAAGCCAATGCCAAAAGCTTTCTCTCTCTTTTACTTCAATTCTTGTCTCTCATAATCAGTTAAAGACTTCTATTCTAGTGGAATAACTACTCCGATTCTTCACTGTTATTACAATCACTTGGAGGGAATGCATCAAACTTTTTTGTTTCTCCAGAGAAATATTAAAAATATATGTGTACAATGTTATAAAATGATCCCATCGTGTTCCTTCCTCCTTTCCTGAACTTTTCTAAAGCAGCAACCTAACGTTATTGCTGCTTCCATTCACTCACTCTTCCTCCAGTTGAGTCTTTCTTTCGTCTAATATTTTTTTTGTTATTATGTTACGTTACGTTACTTACTTATATGTATGCCGCTGTTACTGTTGTTGATGATGGTAGTGTGGCGGCAGTGGTGGTACCTTTCAGCAAAACTACTTTTTTTTGGAAAACTATTATTATATCGCATGTTCTCATTCCTTTTCCCTTTTTCATATTGCTTTACTACTACTGCTGCTGCTGCTGAAGAGAGAGATACCTAAAAAAATTATTGTCTCCTGTTTATTACGTTACAAAATATTGGAGACTAGTTTTCCAGGAAAGGAAGTCGTTTTTTTGAGTTCACTGTTCGTTGTTCCTTTCCTTCTTCATTTTATTCACTTTCATATCCATTCTCACGTGTATTGGATTGGATTTGCTAAAAGTACATTATGGAATAGTACTACTACTAATAGTAAGTAAAGTATTATGAAATATGTGCATTCTTCTATAAATAGTATACTGTACTTTATACTTTATTATTAATATACGTAACAAAAAAAGGTTACTTAGGTTAAAAGAGAACGAATTTCCAGGAACAAATTCTCTGTCATCCTCGATGCTCGTTGTCAACTTTGTAGTTGTAGTTGTAGTAGTAGTCGTCGTAGTAATGAAATAACAAAAGACTTACATAATTATGCTTTCTACTCCTCCTCCACCCTTCGTCCTTCCATCATATTTTTGTCATTCAATTAAAAGGTTGCGATCTCATTGATCGCAGTGACTACAGACTCACACGCACCAGCTTTAAAAATTTTCAAATCCTTTTAAAAATCAAACATCAAAGCTTAGCGGAGGAAGCTCGGCGTGCTAATGTAAGTGTGATAGGGGATGGGAGAAGAGAAAGAAAGGAAGGAAGATATTGCGATTGCGAATTGATTTTAAGTAAACTACTACTACATTAGATTACATAACCTTCTTGTCACTTCTTCACCTTTTCCTCCTGAAAGCACCTCCTCCACCTCTACAGCCATGAACCACTGCAAATGATTTGAAGCATGAAGTGTCAAAACGAGCTGGAAAGAAGAAGAATAAAACGCTAAAGCGATGGAATCATCATCATCATCATCATCACCATTGAAATTTTTAAGTGCTCTCTTCAACTCTTCAACTGCTCAGCTGCTTTTGGTCTCTGCTCTCTCTCTCTCTTTCTCTGGTTGCTCGTTTTTTAGTTTTCTTTTAGCCAGCAGCATGGCAGCGCCAGCAGAAGAATTAAATAACAAATAACAAGTTCCTTTCATACATTGTGTAAGTTTTTTTCCAGCGGCAGACAAATAAAAACGTGTGCGTACTCTTAGCCCTGTACCCACTCACTCACTCACTCACACTTCGTACCAAATGCCTTTTCTCGTTTTCTCCACCTCCATCTACACAACCACGTTTCCAGGATACATTCAAAGTTGAATCATTTTTGAGTTTGTTCGGCTCAGCTTGCATCACATCACAGCAGCACAGGCACATCTCATAGAAAATACTTTGTCCTTCAAATCCTCTGATTTGCTCTCGCTCTCTCTTTTTTCTCTGCTTTTTTCAGGTTCAGCAGGTTTTTTTACACAACAAAAGGGAAAGCTGAGCTGCCGCTGCTGCAGGCTGACTTAAGTCTCGCTAATCTTCCTGTTTTTCTCGCTTACTTTTTTTTTCGTTTAGCTAATGATAGGAACTTATACGACGAAGATAAAAAAATATGTGAACTTCTTTAGATTTATTATTATAAAAAATTCCTTAAAACTTCTCATTAAAGGAAAGATTATTATATTCATAAAAACATTATATGGATTGAATGGGGCCAAATGTTTATATTTTTGGAAAGGAAAAAGTAAGCTAAAGCTATTATATTACATTACGTACATTACGCCACAGTTTCACTGTAAATCCACCATGTTTAGACATATTATGTACATTGTTTTGCTAAAATCACGAGTTTCGTCACCACAAGGAAGCTTTATCCATGTATGCACTTTTTTTTTCTAGGATAAACGATGATGAATATGATGAGGGTGGTATAGTGGCGGCATTTTACTCTCGTGTTATGTCGATTACAAATTTATATACGGTAAATAGTTCCATATAAATAAATGCCCTAACGTATAAGTTACAAAAAAAGCACGAGAAAACGAGGAAACATCATCATAAGAAAAAGAATAAGAATAAAGGGAAAAGTATGTGATGTGGGAAGAAACGGAGAAAAGTAAGAAAGGGATTCCACTTTGGCCACTACCGCCACCAACCAGTCTTACATTAGTTTAAACGTGAATGTGTACGAGAACGAGAAGAGAAAAAAGTAAGAAAAAAGAAAACGTACAATGTTCATAGTGGAGGTTTCCAATAATAAGTAAAATGCAGCGAACGAAGATACTTCTACAACGACGACAAAGAGGAAAGCAGAGCAGAGTCTAAGTAAGGAAGTTTAAGTCTAAAAAGCTCATGAAAGAAAGAATGTAGTAAAGGAAAGCTGCCTGTGAGTTTAAGTTCAATTTTTCTTCTTCGTTTTGCTTCTGCTTCTGTTTCTGTTGGATGGAAAGAAGGAGCGAGCTTACAGCAAAAAAGACATGGACGTGGTGGACGAAAAAAAAGTAGGGGGAAACGAAACAAACGAAAGTATCTAAGAAGAGAGCTTCTTCATTTCACAGTATTCAGTAGTAGTAATATTACGATGTGAGTTTGGAAACGAGAGAGAAAACGAGTGAGTGATGTTTGGAAAGAAAGGGAAAGGTTCATGTGAAGTCTGTGCTCCAACTTTACACTCTCGATGGGAGTCACACTGAGCAGTTGTTGTGTTTTGTCGTCAACGTCTTTTCCTCCCCGTTGACTCTCCGTCTCTCTGTCTCTGTCTCCGTCTCTGTTGTTTCTCTCTCAATAATAATACTTACTACTACTACCTTCTTGTATAGATTTAATAACACTATTTTTCACTTTATTTCATTCCATTTTTCTCACTCTTGTTTGTCACATTTTAGATCAATATAATAATTTAATACGTGTGGATCTCCTCTCCCTAACGAAACAACTTCAATTCACAACCAAAGCTATGTACGTTCAACGACTACTACTACGACAACGACGACGACGAGTTGTTATGGTGGCTGCTGCTGCTGCCGCCGACGCTTCTGTTGTTATTATTACTCCCACTAATACTTCTTCTCCATTGGAACAATATTGAATTGAAGTATCCTTTTTTTATATTGCGTCATTATTATCATCATCATCAAAATCATCATCATGATTACCAATCTTACTACAACAACAAAATCAGCAAAACGTAATCGTAATCATAATAATATTAATAGCAGTGGAACAATACAAGAAGCTCCGATCTATCTGAACAGAACGAACATAATAAATCCTGTCATCCTCTCTGACTCTCACTTCTCGTTTCATACGATATATACAAAAAAACATAACACAACACAAATAATAATATTTAATACCAATTTACCATCGTTACCAGAGAGTAATCAACTAGATTAACCCAAAAAAACTGATATACTTAAACTACCTCTACATAATAGACACACGCAAGACTATCACCACACAAACAAAACATACGACGACGACGACAAAAAACGGCAACGACGGAGATAATCTTCCTCAAAAATACAAAATTTTGTGCATTACATTACTTATTCTACTTAAACAAGAGAACTGCTGCTACCGCTGTTGCTTTTACAAAAATTCATAACGTATTCGTAAAAAAATCTTAAGGCGACGCTTCTAGTTTCAAAAAGTAAAGACAAAACAATACAATACAAAATCATATTTACTTTACGACGTAAAATAATTGAATAAGATAATATTATTATTATGTAATAATATGGAGAAGACATGTGAGCCAGTTTGTGTCATTGCGTTTTTGCAAACGATTTTTTATAAAACAGAAAATATTTGCTACAAAACTATGTTCTACGAAAAGTATAGTTCGTAATTGTAATCCTTTTTGTGTTAAGGAAAATTCCCAAAATTTTGTGAAATGAATTGAATAAGTATTTTCCTGTGCTATGCTGACGTAATTAAGCTGAATAAAACTTCAACTGATTTTTAATGTGTTTCCTGTTCCAAAAGTTGATTTTGTTTTAATTTGTGCCGTGTTGTGCTGATTGTTGACATTAATTTTGTATATTTAACAAAAACAGCGACTGAAAATAAAATTTACTATGCAAATGTTTTAAGTGAAAACTATCAAACCTTTTGGATTAAACGTTTCGACGCAAAGTAATCTTGTAATCTCTGCTGCTGCCGCTCTAACAAAGTCAAAACCTTCTTAATAAGAAATGCCTTATAACTTATAACTTCATATAAATGCTTTGTTTCTCCTCGGGATTAATCATCTCTAATAAAAAATGTACGTTAAAATCTATGTATTAAAGAATTGTTTGGTAATTAGATGTAATTTTCCTTTTTTGAATTTTACGTGACTTTTTTCTTTAGATTTGTATAATTTATTTGTTATTTGATGTGGTACTAAATATGTACCCCAATTTGCACATTTTGGCGCTCCTTTCCACTTTCTTCTTCTTCTTCTCAACGAGAAAGTATTATGCAAAATAAATGTCGTACTTTTTCTGTAAACATGAAAAAGAAGGCATACGGAAATACGGAATTAGCTTCTTTTTTCCTTCATGCTTTTTTGAGATAAGAAGAAAAGAAGAAGAAGAAGAAAGAGTGAAAGAGAGTGAAAAAAAGAGTGAGCATGCTTGCGTTGTTAATGCTCATGTACTTGAAAAGACATGTGGTTCAAATGATAGTTGCAAGCATGAACTCACGCTGCGTAATGCTCTTTTATTATTGTCGAAGTAGAATGGCAAGAAAAGGAAAGTTTTTTTTCTCCCTTTCCTTCTTTCTTTTCCCCTTTTTGCGAATCAAGGAAAAAAGAAACTCTCCGGCTCCACTTACTTTACTAACTTACTTATCAATGGAAACGGTTGAAAGTTTCATTTTTGAAGAAAAAGATATTTTTTAATGATAAGAAATTTTCACTCTCTACTTCACTTCGGTTTAGTTTTCTTTCTTGTAAATTTTAAAAAACTTTTTTTAACCTTCATTTCATAAAAAAAACTAAAAAACCTTCTTTTTCTTTTTATTCCATTGAAAGATTCTTATCCTCGGAAGTTGTCCTAAAAAGTGCCGATTATTTGGAGCATGTCAGACTACAAAGACTACAGTCGCGCAAGTACCATCAAACTTTTTGTTAAACAGCTTCGTCGTCGTAACAGCAGCAGCAATAGGGAAACCAAACAAGAGAAAGAAAAAGTGGGCATCCCTCTTCATCATTATTTATATAATTTATATTGCGGTGGGGGTGATGACGGTGAACTTGTACTGAAAACGGATTATTGGAATGAATACTTTTCAATTCATTCCTTCTGGTTTAACTTTAACTTTCGATTAGTTAATATTACTTCGTCTTTGGTTGACATCATTCAAGAAAAACGACAAACATTTTGGGGATTGACCGTACAACCTGGAGGTCAGAAAAATCGTAAGTGAATGGATATTTTTTTTTAAATTAAAAGTTAAATCTTTTTGTTAAAGTTTGTAAACGACAAAAATGTGATGATTGTCCCAATTAGTAGCTTTTCGTAGTTAAGTACTTAATTTCCACAGTTTGCCTTTTAATGAGCTTTGTAAACGACAAAAATTAATGTTCCCTTTTTAAAATCCTTTTATGCTTGTTAGCAGCCACTTTGTCATGTCTTTAAAACAATACCTTTTACCTCCAAAAATACCTGCCAAAAAGCTTTCTGTGTTCGTATGTAAATTTTTGTCGATTTTGCAAATATTTTATATTTAAAAGAAGAAGTTCGTAGTATACATATCGGCTGGCTTTTTATGATTGGAGGTTGTCCTGACTTGTTTAGTTTTGTCGTGCTCGTTGAATTTTTAATGGAGGACTCTCCACCCAGTCAATCTCTAGTTTTTGAATTTATTTAAAATTCAGTAAGTGTAATCATGGGAGGGAGAAAGCATGTAGAGTGAGAGTGAGAGTGTGTGTAGAGGGCCGTAAGTAACGAAGTGAGTGAGTGAGCGAGTGAGCATGTAAAATGTAAGTATTGTGTATAATGCTTAAATATGTTATAGTTATACGACATATCCCCTTTTTCTATTTTGCTACCACTCCTGCTCGTTGAAAAATTGAAGTGGGCTTGTTTTGTGGAATCCACCTTCCTTGTTGTAATATGTAGTTGTTCTCTCAGTTCAATTGTCAAAAGTGCCAATTTAAAAGTTGCTATTAGACATAACTATATTATTATTCTGTTTTGTAATTCTGTCAACAAATTTGGAAGGTGGTTTACCATATTAAATTGAATTAACGTTTTCCAGGTTTTTTTTCTTTTTTCTTTTCTCTCTCTCTCTCTCTCTCTTGTAAAAACCCAGTAAACAATGATAACCTTAATAGATAATTGATGTCAACTACCACCACCACCACCACAACTACTGGAGTTTATGCTGCTGTTTTTATTGGAGGAAGTAAATAACTTAAGTCAGAGCGTTTCAATCCTCAGAGAAATTTTTTGTGGCGTTTTGTCTTCCTGACAAATTTTTTTGGTCAGAGGATCGTCACCAGCATGAGCAGCAGCAGCAGAAGTAAAAAAAAACGCTGCTGGGCTTCGGTGTCAACTTCAAGTTAAAACTCCAATTTGCTCGCTCGCTCGCTTGCCCGCTGCGTGCTTCCTTCCTTCCTCTGCTGGTTCATTATTACTTTCTCGATCAATTCTAAAACCGTATCGATTTTTTTTCTAGCTCTCTCTCTCTCTCACTCTCATTTTCGTGTAATTATAAAAAATTGAGTTTCATTCTACAAAACTTGACAATGTTTGATTTCACTGCTGCTGCTGCCATGTTGTTGCTACTAAATACTTCTTCTTCCAGCTCTAGTTCGTTCAAAACGGTATCATAATTAGAGCGAAATTTTATTCCTTGTAGCAACGCAAGCAATGTCTTATAACGCTTGTATCGTAGCACAGCCATCATCGTCGTCATCGTCATCATAAAAAACAAAATGGCCCTAATTTAACAAGCATAGCCTAATTGAAGTCCATTTCATTAATGAACTTACAAAAAAACAAATTATTTGTGAAGAAGAAGAAGAAAATAAATTTACGAAATAAATGTGTTTAGGATTTGAACTTATTTGGTAGGAAGTAGCAGCCTTCATTTTCTTACTCTGCTGCTGCTGCTCTTTGAAAAATCAATGCTCTCTCTCTCTCTTTCTCTCTCTCTAGAGAAACCTCGAGTTGAACTCCCGAGGCATTCATTAATATAGAGAACCAGTTTAGAAACATTTCCGTTGAAGCGCTTTGATTGGTTTAGAAGAAAAAAAGTCTCATTTCATCGTTCATCGTCCTTCTACTATGCCATATATAGGGAGTGCTCTTTCTTTTTCTCGATTTCCCACTCACTTTCATTTCATAGGAAGAAAAAGAAAAGAAAAAGAAAGAAGAAAAAATAGTAGTAGTAGAAGTAGAAAAACAAGGAAAACTCACATCGTCATCATCATCATCATCATCAAGTGAAAGCTTTTCTTTCTCCGTATAGTAAGTAAGCTATGTACACACTCTCACCACCACCACCACCACACATTGAGGAACGGTTGTGAGAATTGGCTGTAAAAGTTAAGTTGAAGAGTGTTAAGACTGTGATTGGTAGTCTAGAAGGAAAAGTAAATACGTGGCTGACGTAAGTCATAATAGATACGCCGTTCGTCTTCTTCTTCTTTTCTTGTTTTTCTCTTCCTAAAGAAAAAAAACTTCAACCCATGTACACACACAGCTCATGTTATTATTATTATTATTATTATTATAAAGCATTGGAAAGCACACAGGTTCAATACAGTATTTTTTTGACGACGATTTTTAGACGTTTAGGTTTTTATCACAGGAAAAACATATAAAGATTTTGTATTATTATTAGGGAAAGAGAGGAAATTTATCTATCAAACTATACATATATATATCTCTCTCTTTCTTGCTCTCTAATATTATTATGTAGAGCTGTTGTGAGAGAGCAAGAAAGAACACAGCCCATGACACTTCTTCTTTACTTGAAAAAAGAAACTGCCCTCCTCCGATATAATAATGAGTTCAAACGACGGTGTTGTAGAGTAAAAGTTTCCTGCTACACAACAGCAGCAGCATAGAAATATATTATAAGTAAAAGGAAAACCAACAAGACTCGTGTGTGTGGCTCGAGTCTGCTGAATAAGGATGATGTGGTGGATAGCGTTGCTGCTGGTGTTGATGATGATGTTGATGATGGTGACTTTGTGTGGAATGGGAAGAAAGAAGGAAAGCAATACTTTATAGTAGATTTAGAA
The DNA here is from genome assembly GCA_027744475.1 of Lepidocyrtus cf. sotoi NNG-2020. Lineage (NCBI taxonomy): Eukaryota > Metazoa > Arthropoda > Collembola > Entomobryomorpha > Entomobryidae > Lepidocyrtus > Lepidocyrtus cf. sotoi NNG-2020. Next base: position 6,334 of record JAHZNJ010003070.1, on the reverse strand, counting down.
CAGTTTTTAATCATATAAGCAGCAGCAGCAGCAATGCACTGCTTTCTCTTTCTATTCTCCCTGGCTTTTACTTTGTCCGTGGATTTTCTGCATGGACATCATCATTGTATATGTGTGTGTGTGTGTGGTGACTTGGTTTGGTGTCCGTGTGGGTGGGTTGGTGGTGGTGGTCTACTCTTCTAATGAAAGAGTTGATTGTGTAGCAAGCTGAGAATGAGCTGGTAAGTAAAAGGAGTAAAAGTAAAAAGGCTGCAGCTGCTGCGTTGTTGTTTAGCAGCAAAAGCCGAGGAAAAGGAGAGAAGAAGAAGAAGAAGAAGAGAGATGTGCAACCAACTAAAACCATCTTCTTACTCTTTTGCTCATAAGTATGGATGTCGTGTGGTGATTCTTCCAACACTTACTTTTTTACTTGGTTTATCCACCATTTGCGACTCATTAACTTTTAAAACGAAACTTCTTTGCTTTGTGGAGGATGATGTTGTTGTTGACGATGATGATGATTAGGAGGATGATGGTGATGATAAACTGATGTGAGCGTTTTTGCTTTTACTTCAAAATGATTTTAAATTGCTACCGCAAAAGTTACCTAACATATTATCCACAACTTCATCGTTTAGCTTAAATACATACCTATCCGCACATGAAATGATGACCAAAGAAATTCATCAAATGCAGTTATAGTTTTTCACAAGTTTTTGAATGTAAATAGTAGACAGTAATTTGTAAACTGTTTTCATATTGGCTGACCTTTGACCCTCCTATAAAATACGAATAGATTAAAGTAAAAGGTTAGTAAAAAATAATATTTGTGGTGAATAAATGCAGAGCCAGGAGAAAATGAATTTAAAGGGGAATTGAATTTAGTATTCACATTACATAATAAGTAAAGGGGAAAAATTCCAGAAATAAAACATTCTCTGTTTTTTTACGATCGATAATTTTTCAGTAGATTTATTAATATGGATTACATATATATACGTACGTAAAGTATATTAGTTTGCAGGAGTAGTAGACTTTTGTAAATGATTTTTCATTTTTGTTCGTCGTTCGTGGCGGTTGCTGTCAAGAGTATCGAACGAGTTTTTTTCTTCTCTCTCTCTCGTATAGCAGCAGCATTAGTATAGTGCAAGGGAGCAAAGGTTTTATTAAAATTATTATTTTATATGATGAAGAGAGAAAGAGAGCTGTAAAAAGGGAAAATAGAGAGAACCAATCCGCCTTCCTCTTAATTTTCTAGTTGAGACAAAAGAGTGTTTACAAGGAGGAATGACGACGACGACGAAAACGACGACGAAGACTGGGAAAGCGAATGCAACGGCAACGGTGGCGATGGTATTGTGGCAGTGGTGTTGGTATAGGAGGAAAACGCTCTCCCTTCATTTCATACTTTTACTAAAGAGAGAGAGAGAGAGAAAATGTTTGGCAATTTCCTACACGATTATTTCAACATTGCTGCTGGTTTCGTTCAATTCAGTTCAGCATTCGCTTGACTCGTATTCTGAAGTAAAACGGGAATGGGTGGCCCCTCGTAATTTGTCATATTATTTGTTTGTCAGACAATTTCGATTCATATCGTGATAGATGGTGTGCCTGATTGTTTTCCATGTATTGGGTGGATACAATTTTTGTCCTCTCTGCCTCTGCCTCTAGTCGAATTCTCATTGCTTCTCGAATACGAATACAAATACTTTTTACACGTTAAAGTATTAAGAAGGCCCTTCCTAGTATAAAGTTCTTCTGATGTGATGTGAGTATTATGAAGCTTTAAAAGACCTAAGCTTTTTTAGCTAGGTTGGTATAGGTATATGCTTTAGATTTTTTTAGAAAAACATATTATTCTCTCTAATTAGCTAACTAGAACAAACATAAAACTTTTTTGTAGCAGTGGTAGTTGAAGTTGAACAGGCGATATTGTATTATTCTCCTTTCCATTTTTCATAAATGCCCTGCTTTCCTGTTCATTTTGTAAATTGCGAAATTCATATCAGCCACAGCAGCAGAAGCGCTACCACCACCACCACCTTTTTCCATTCAAGACAAAAGCACGATTAATTCTTCAAAACTCAATTTTTTCAACCTCATATTTAATTCAAAACATCTAACCCCGAAAAAATTGGTAACAAGTTTAATGTTGAAAAACTAAGTAAGCTTTTGTATCGTATCTATTCTATCTGCTCAATAATTTTCACTTGCAGCAACTCGCCAAACGCAAACTTTCATTAATCAGGCAACAAAAAGCACACACACACACACACACGACATGAAACATTATTGTTTTGACCGAAAGCATTATTATTAGTACTCCTTTTAACTTGTTCCTCCACCATTATGGTGATCCCAATCGTATAATTTACAATGGCGACAACCTCCTCCTCTTGAATTTTTAATTATATTTTAACAATCCAACAAAATCATAATTAGAAAATTATTGTGAATACTGAATACTTCAATTCAGCCACTGCTGCTGTCTGCAGCAGCAGCAGAAGCGGTAATTTCATCGTGGCACCTGCTTAGCAAATAAATACACAAAAACTCAAAACTTTTCCTGCGCAAATCCACAAAACCTTCATCATCATCATCGTCATCATCATTAACAACCCTTTCCATCTACCACCACACCACCACCACAGCTAAAATAAAATCAATGAAGACTTTTTGATTAATAAACGTGAGCTTAAAACGAGTAGAGAAACGCAACGTGAAGCATCAAAGAAGAAGGAAAAGAGTGAACACAGGGAATAATGCACTTTACTTTTAAAGCTTCGTTCGTAGAGAAAAGGAAGATTCATCATCTCATCCTTATAATAAAACAACAATGCTTTTGACTTGGTTTTGGCTTGGAAGGCAAGCAAACAGCAAAAGCATTCTAGTTTAACAGTAAGTTAGGCTAGGCAAGGCAAACAGACATTTCCAATTTTATATTGAAACATCGAAAAAAAATTACTACGTTTCTAACATTTCCATCACTTTTCTTCTCTCTCGTATACTAAGCCCAAACCCCAGAACAAAAAAGGTTAAAGTTATTCCTTTTTTCTTTTTCCTGAAATACAAAATTTTTATATATTTACTCTCATTCGAATGAGACTAGCTTTGAGTGCAATGCAACGCAGAGAGAGAGAGAGAAAGAAGAAGAACGCGTACTACCTATTACTACACAAAGGCTTTTATAAATGCATAATATTCTCATTCTCATCCTCTTCCAAGCAGCAGCAGCAGAGCTCCAATAATCATTTTTTGTGTAAAAGTGAAGAGGCGAGAGAGAGAGAGAGAGCGATGCGATATGCGACCAAAATGCATACATTCATATATTAATTCAGTTGAATACATTGTTTCCTTGTCTGAATTCTTCTTCTGTGTAGCAGGAGAATAGGTAAAGCAAAGTAAAGCCATGATCCAATAAGTTAAGTTGCTTGGCATAGTGGTGGTGGTGGTAGTAGAAGATCCTCCATCTCTACATTATTATTACTAGATGTATACCTAAAGAGAAAAACACGAGGGTTAGGGAATTGGGGAAAAAGTCGGGATTTCTGAAAAGGGAGAAAGCATATTATTATTAGGAAGTAAAGTAGTAGAAGAGGAGGTGGAGGACGACGACGACGGTGAGCTGTTATGATCTTGCCTTTAGCTTTGCTTTACTTCACTTTACTTTTTTTGTGAAAGAAGAGAGGAGACGACGACGACTACGTGGACGAGGAGAGAGTGAGTGTGAGTAAAGTCAGAAACAGAACTTCACGTTCACGATATCACGATTACAATGCAGCTTGACTGTGTAGTAGTAGTAATGGTGGTGGTGTTTTGTAGCAAAAACCGAAACCAAAAAACGGAGAAGATGAATAGGGAAGGAAGAGAGAGAGATACTGTGTGTGTATGCTGTGTGCAGTAAAATAGAGAGAAACATTATACAATTTTTTTTCCAAAAACTAGGAAACTAACACAGCCAGATCCAGAGCAAAGAAGCAGGGGAGAGAAAGAAAGAGAGAGAGAGAAAAGTAAGCGGTTTTCTAATTGTGTGAGGACTGAGGAGTTCAGCCGAATTTTCAGGGAGAGAGAGAGAAGAAGAAGAGAGCAGGTTTTTGTGTGTGTAGTAAAGTAGAAGAGTCGAGTCAGTCAGAGCTAGAGTAAGTAAAGTAAGTGTGTATTGCATTTTGCATTGTTGTTCGGCGGCGGCGGAGAGGTACCTACACGAGACTGTGAGACTCACTCACTCGCTCACTCCATCCATCCTTTTACCTTCCATGAAATAGGGTTTTTCTCTCATTCCACTACTAGCTGGCTGCTCCGATGGAGAGTCTCATCATCAGAGAAGAATGAGTGTAATAATAAGTAAGTAGTATGTTGTTGCGTTAATGTTGTTGTGTGTGTACGTACGTTTTTGCTTCTTCTTTCTTGTTCCATCCACCACCTCCACTACTAAACAACACTACCATCATCACCACCTATAAATAATCTTAATCGTAAAAATAATTATAAGCAAGAAGAACGAAATACTTAAAAAATCGTTGTTTTCTGAAAATTAAAATTACTGCTCTGCTCTAGTTACTCAGTGGCGTGACGTCGGTGGTGGCGTTGCGGCGAGGATAATTACAAATTATTTTCTTTAAAGTGTTGTCGCCATTGCTATAAGAGATGGAAGTAAACGTAACGTTTCGTTTTTAAAAAATACAAACAAATTAATAATGACAGTAGTGCAGTATTCTTAAGACGAACAATATCAAGAAACTCAATGGCATCAGTTGTCAGTGAATGAAACGTTTAATTTTGTACGCAATACTACTACAGTGAAAAACGAACAGTTGTTATTGTTGCTGTTTTAGCGGAAGCAGTACTGTCATAGAGTATTAGCATCCGCGTGATCATTTGTATGATGATGATGACGAGGTTTTGTACAACTATTACGTAACGTAAAGACAAAAACAAGAGAAAGTTGTTTTTTGTTGTTGTTGTTGTTTTGAATCGTCCATGCTTTAAAATGTAAAAAAACTGTAAAAGAATGACTTCTGGATGAAATTCGTAAAAAACCAAGAACCCAAAAAAAGTGAACAAAACGAGCACAGTTTTTCCAGCAGCTTCACACACTCGACTCGCTTCTTTCTTTTTGGCAGTTGTAGAGCAACTGTCATTCCAGTTTCAAAAGCGTAGTACGTACGTACGTACGTATGTACCTACTCCAGTACATGTGCAAAAGAGTAAAAGAAGGAGAGAAAGAACTCTTTCACTTCACACACATTCTCTCTCTCTCTCTCTGTCTCTTTCTTTTCTGCTTCCCAAGAAATAAAAGTGCACTACTGAAAAAAAACTCCAACTACACCAACCACCACATATGCTTTTATAGTGAGTGAGAAGACACGTAAACTTTTTCCCCGGTTTTGAAAAACATTCTTTGCTGAATTGAAACATTTTTTTCTTTACCTTTATCTGTTCAGCGTGAAGAAAAAATACTATTCTCGTGCTCGTGACTGTTCATTTGCTAGTCAGAAAAAAAGAATAAGAAAAAGGCAGGAGGAAAGTCAGATAGAGGGCTTCTCTTCTCAGCAAAACAAAAGTTGACTCGCTAATTTTTCCTTTCTCTTTCTCTCTCGCTTTTCTCTATTTTGTTTTTTATTATTATAACTGTTTGTTGTTGGCGAGCGATGCGATGTTCTACTGTAACGATGAAACGAAAGTCACACGGTTGTTGTTGTTTTTTGTGCTGCTGCGGTGAGAGTGAAAAGTTACAATTTCAATGAAGAGAAAAAAGAATAACAGCAATATAGCAACGACAGTGTCTGCTGCTTACTTCCTTTTTTATTGTCTATTTTCTCTCCAGCCTTTATTGTGACGTGACATTTTTATCAGAGAGAAGAACTTTTTAAAAGCAAAGAGTTAAATTGCTATAATAACGATTCCATTTGTTTTTCTGTAAAAAAGTAAGCATGTGATAGATTGTTTTTGCAAGACACCAAAACAAAAAACAAATGCAAATACAAAATTTCTAGTCTGATAAGAAACAATTTTGGCGTCTTCTTTTTTTAAATTTAAGACTAACGAAAAACTTCAATGTTAAATGTGCAAAAATAGTCAGTCATTGAGGGCGTATAGTGTTATAGTTTCCGCATTCTTTAAGAATAATTCAGCAATTTAGGCGTGTATTCCATTATTCTTCTTAATACTTTAAATTCCATTTGGCCTTTTACTTCAAATGCCTTAGATTACCCCAGGGTACCATTCTTCATCTTCGTGTATATGTAATATGCAGAATACAGATAGAATCTCCAAACCAGCAACTCTGCTTTTTACGATGACGATGTTGTTATTATTATTAAATTATTATAAAATGTGAGCATGTGAAAAAGCT